>JABFDZ020000090.1:0-11849 GCA_019775955.2 Pollimyrus isidori | reverse complement strand
TCTCTCTCTCTCTCTCTCTCTCTCTCTCTCTCTCTCTCTCTCTCTCTCTCCCTCTCTCTCTCTCTCTCTCTTTCGAACCCGTGTCTGGGCCTCCAGGCCTGGGGCGGTGGGGAGAGGGGCCGGCCTCCACCTCAGGCTGGCAGCGGGAACAGAGGAGTTCTTTATTCTGGGGTTCTGGTGATTTAAATCATATGGCATAGCCTGAAATCACAGCACAGGCTGGAACGCTTTCAAAACAACCCCCCCCACCCCCCCATTTTCTTGTTTTCTACCCATTCACTTTTACGTTCCATCTCTCTTTCCTTTTCCATGTTCCATTTTCAGTTCCAAAGCAAGCAGAGTTGCTGCAGTACGTGTTTTAACTTCATTAGTTGAGTTGAATGAAGTGTAATTAATCAATTTATATGTGTATGTGCATAAGTGGATTTTAACCGAATCCATCCTTTCTCGTCTTTTTCTTTCCCAGGGTTCCAGTCGCCTTGTGCCTCTGCTCCACTCAAACCTCATCCTGGCCTTCGTTAAAGCCATAAAAAAGGGACTCCCCTCGGCTCTTAAAATCCAGATTGTCGCGGCTCCCCCGTGTGCGGCTGTTCGACAGGGCTGAAACGCCCTTCAGGTTCTTGTTGCATTGCTGCAGAGAGTTTTGTGGCCATGGCAACCAACCGGGAACGGCAGGTGGGTCACATGACTGGCTTCCCACCTGCTGTCTACCCCTTTGCCTTCAATTCCATCAGAAGTCACTCCCCTTTTGACCTGCTGGCCAATGGAAGCCTCTTTGGAAGATTTGGGGCAGACCTTCCAAAAGAGATGGCAGCATTGTGTAAGTAACCTCATCTTTTGTATTACACTAACAATTAATCAACTTTGTTTTAAATAGACCCGTTACCATATAACCAAAATAATTCAGTGTGGCTGTAAGTAAGCAAAACAGTACAATAAAATGTGTTGTTGAAATAAGAACATTTATCATTATTGTGGTTTGACAGTTAAACAAGTCAAATTTAATGTTATCAAAGTCAGTTTGTTATTAGGAACTAAACACAAAGATACACAATAACAATTCTGGGGGAATTCATAAAACCTGTTTACTTCCTTATGGTTTTTTTGGGAAGGATTTAGACCAATTGTGATACATAAAATCCGTATTTGACTGTCTTAGCTTCCTAGTGCGGTGACATAATTTTGTTTGGAATAGGAACTGAAGAGTTAGCACCCACCCTAAAGACTAAGTAAAGACTATGATATAGGAACATTGTTTTAAAATGTTGACATTTTTGGATTCATTGAAGATCATGAACAAACATGATGGCAGAAAATATTGAGGACTTACAGTTTAAGTTTTGCTCCCTGTGAAAGTCCCCAGATGACGTCAAAGACTCAGTTTTCTGGGTATATAGAAAATCAGTCAATGTTAAGCTGAGGTGGATCACGGCTTGAACTTAAACTGAAAAAGAATTTCAAATTTATCTTTTGGAATTCAATCCCTGGGTGGCCCCCGGGTGGCCCCTGCCTTCTGGGACATGATCCCGGTTCTGTGAGGCCCTGCTCTGGATAAGCGGTTCTGGAAAAACAGGCAGATGGATGCATTTCTGTGTAAAATTCCTCCTTTAACTATGTACGGCTACCCTGCTGAATTCACAACTTTCAGTACCAATTTAGCACTTTATTTTATTAACTGACTTGGGCTTATTTTTTATCCCAGATCTTCTTACAGTTTCATGCGAGATCCTTCTCTTTCGTGGCGAGGAGTCTGTGCAGATCCTGTCTGTGCGTCCGTGACCCTCCCACTCCTGTAGTGCTCTGACATGCTCCGCCATCACCAGCCCGCAACGTGCTATAGTGTCCCATAAAGGGAGGGTTTTTTTTTAATTTTTTTGAAGAGGTTGGCTGCGCTGGCAGTGTGCTTTCGGTCCTGGCCTCCGACTCGTCTGGAGAGAGAGACCGAACAAAACTGCCATTATGTGCCCCAAAGTAAGTCGGAGGCAAACGGCATTAAAGGCGAAATGGGGGAAAAGAAATGTTTAAGGAAAAAAAAACACCGGACGTGTTGAAATGGCTCCTTATTTTCTGGGCAAGGCAGAGTAAAAGCAGTCAGAGTTTCCACAGTGGATCACATGAGGTGCTGTTGTCCGTCATGAAGGTGGGGTAGGGGGGGAGGTTAGCACACATGGAGACACACACATGCCCTCGAAAGAGAAGCACCCCCACCTCGCAGGCATGCTGGAAAAAACCCCAGATCGGTCACACAGCCCTAGGATGAGCTTCACACAGGAGTGGCGACGTCGGCCTGTCGCCTGCCTGTCGGCCAGCACATTCTAAGCCGTCATGTGACTCCCGGCCAATCGCATTCTTAGGCGGAACCTCCAGCTTTGCCCAGCCCCTCCATAGGAGGCCCTGCCCTGCTTCCTGAGCACGAGCACAGCAGCAGAGGGGGCTCTTTTCTTGCTGCCACCACGGATCCGGCCGCCACGGGGCTGCAGGTTGGAGACCCCAAAGAATCTCAACAGCTCATTAGTGGACGGAAATGATGCGGAAAGACGCCCCAGCGTAGCTACATGGCTTATTTTAATTGACTATGTGGGCTAAAGTAATGTTAAGGCTGGTTACCTCACCCCCAGACTGGGAGGACTTGGCGCTGTGTTGCAGGTCTGACTCTGGGGCTTCCTATGCATCCAGCCTGGCTCGTCGTTCTCTTGTGTCATTTTCCTGCTTCTCCATTGTGTTCAGGTGCTGCTCTGTGTTTGGGGTGCGTATGCAGTCGGTGAGGGCAGAGCTCCGGCCCCTGGCGTGCTTCTGTAACCGCGTCCTGCCCCCACTCTGCCATTTCTGCCAGGCATCCCTCTAGTTGAGACTTGCCTAAGCGCAGTGCCAGCTCTTCAGGCGTCAATCACCGCCTACACCTCCCGCCCCCCCAACCCCCCATGGAGCTTAATCCCAAAGGTATTCGGAAAGCACGAGCAGGGCCCCCACGGGGAATAATTTGCGGTGCAGCAGATCCTGGAGTACACCCTACCTGGAAATGTCACAGCCGGATGGATGGGCAGACGAATAGGCGCCCGCCTAGATGTGCATGTGCAGGGACCTGGCCACAGATGCATGGCACCACCTAGCGCACCTGAACTCACACTCTTCTGTATTTTCAAGACAAACGGTAAAGAAAAGTGCACTGGGGATTATGTTACAGAAGGGTAATGTCAGCATTACTCAGGAGACTCACCTGATGGTCCCCTCTGTGTATGACCCCTGCCCAGTAGCTGTCCACCGAGATGCCTGCAGGGCACAGGACCCCTGGAAGCAACTTATCTGCAGTCATTCCATATCTAAATCTCCCCCCCCCAAGCTGCATTTGGCTTCTGCTGACCATGCCTGCGAGGCGGTACTCCATATTTATGGACAGGGGTGCTTTAATGCAGCTAAAACAGCAGGAACCAATCAGGCAAGCCGATCAGAAGCATGCAGACCCGCCCTCTCATTCTGGCTGCTGTCCTGCCACCTCCAGCCTCTACAATTTTACATAAGGCAGCACTGAGGTTTGGAGGCAGGTCGAGGTTTGAGGCAATGCGCGCTCGCATCAAAGGAGGTCGAATTAAAAGCTGTATTCCTGAGCTTATAAAAGCCAGAGGCGGTCAGCTGTGGCCAGACAAAAGGCACGGGAAAAGACAGCCCTGCCGATTGGCTGGAGCTGCACCACAACATGGGTAGAAAGAGCTATGCTGATAGGTTGCAGCCACCGCCCAGGGTTGCTATGCTGACAGAAATACCTGTTTGGCACAAAGGCAGGCGAGGGACAGGATGGGGGTTGGGGGTGGGGGCAGTGACTGCCTGAACAAGTATGATGACAGGCATGCCGCTACACCTGTAGACATGCGTGAGGCCGGCCGGCAGTGTTACATTCTGCTGCCTTAGTATATGTACTCTCAGTGCCTCCATCTATGAGGGGAAAAAAACATTTACATGCCTTGATGTGTGTGGGAAAGATGGAAAGTCTGAGGGGGGGGCAGAAACCCAAGAAAAGCGTTGACTGGGCGGTTCTCAGGAGCTGTTATCGGCCAATCTGCGCCGCTTTCTGGGCTCTTTAGAGCAACATAGCCAACATAGCCAGGAGGGCATTATCGCCACGGCGACCATGAGATAACATCAGGACCGAGGCCCTCGAATGTCTCCGTGTCTCTGGTGGAGGGAGTGAAGCGTGTCTGCGATGGGGCTGCTGGGAGCTGGGGCAGGTGTCACAGGAGGCGAGGCGAGGCTTCCGGCACGGGTCACCGATACACTGTGACAAGTAAATGTTCCCAGCCCAGCCGGATGCACCTGAACGGTCACCTGAGCAGTGGGTTAGGGGTCACCATGGAGACGCTGCCATGCTGTGCTACATGCTTCCCAGACAGACGCATTATCTGCATCCAGACCAAAAACATCCATAATAAAGGGATATTGTGGTATAGTCATTCTGTGGATGTAGGATCTCAACCTAATCTGGTTATAAAGTTATAGGACATGTTTACCAGCCAGTCCAGAGCTTAAGATCAGTATTGGTCAGATTACACATTAAACTCTTTTGCTTGTAGGAATTCTTTAGCATTTTCCAGAGAACATAAACAATGTGTAATAGGCTGTCAGCAATGGGCCCTAACATTTCTAATTGCTCAGTCTATGCAGTTAAACATAAGTGGTGATGCACTGATAGTCACTCGGAGATGATAAGCCGAAATCTGAATGTGTAATTTATGTACTGAAACGGGGACATTTTATCTGATCTTAAAATGAAAAAAAACTCCATCTACGACATATGCTTGCATGCTTTGGCGACTTGAGAAACTTCAGTCAAATCGACCGGGGAAAAGTTAAGAACCAGCTTTTGTTCTTTTAACCGTTCCGTATATTGTAATTGCTACGTTGAAACCGGTTTTAATAGATGGGAGCCTTGATGCTGATGCTAACCGCAGTCCTTCTATGCTGTCATGTAACCATTACACTATAGCTACACTTTCCCCTTGGTTGTCCCTGTAGGGAACCTTGAGGTCGACACATGAGTTATGCAACTCACCAAAAACAAAACCAGATTCTTTACTTTCATACTATATTTACATATTAATTACTGAAATATTTCTCAATATATTGTAATTAAACGTGTAAATCAAATCATAGCACAAAACACAGTTCAATTGAAATATCGTACAAAATTACAACTTTAGCTTGTAAAATGAAAATGAACTATAGTCATAAACAGTTTCCTAACTCCTCATAGTGTTGGAATTTCACTGTTGAATCCGGCAGTGTTTTACAACTGCAGTTCATCCCAAGGCCTACATCAAACAGCTCTCTACTGCCTCTAGAGGATGAGATCACATAATGATCCAACCACAAGACACACAGAGTGCCAACGCAAACATATTCTCTCTCTCTCTCTCTCTCTCTCTCTCTCTCTCTCACACACACACACACACACACACACACACATACACTTTTACAAAAAAAAACTTTCCTACCCACCAACACACACACACACTAACAATACTTACTCTCGTAGTCTAGTTTACGTAATTACTATACATAAATATATCATTGTCAAACACACACATACATACACATAATATTGTTGTGTCCATAGAGATTCTGTGCAAAACTTTAGAGACATTCCGGTGGAAGTGGTTTAAAATGGAATGAAAAAAGGGAGCTTTGAAAAGATAAACGCCACAAATCTGTGGATAAAAGGAAATAAGGGCTGGTGCTGCTGAGGGGCAGCAGAGTCCCCGTCACTCCTTATTCACACTAAGTGTTAGATTTCAGCAGGCAGACTTTTCCCTGGCAGCAATGGCCTCGTGTGCCTGAGTGTGTGGCAGGCTGGGCACAGAATCCCAACAGTTTGACAGAGCAAACTGCATGTGTAACACCACCACAATCAAAACCAGTTGACATAGACAAAAAATAAATATTTCCTCTAATCTAAACTTTTTTCAAAGACAATAAAATGAAGAAATGAAACTAGCACAAGCCCGATGGTTGCATTCCATTGTAATATCTCAGATTTAGCATGTGTATCATGCATATTGTTGAGCACGTATCTGCAGTCTCACCATGATGAATCTTTTTCTGACTTTCTATTCCAGAGTTGCGATGTGATGTGTCAAAGCCAAACTATTCTATGAAAATACAGCACATGTGCACATTATCCCCGGATCCCTTCATCTGATAATCACTTCTCCACCCACAGAAAACCATTTCAAATTATTTTATATTTTCAACTTATACAACATATCACTGCTAAATATGGTGGAGAGAGACATACAGAATATTCCTGTTTAGTTAAAACTATCCTGAAAAAAGAGTAAGGTTTCACATTATTTTTAGGAAAATCTCCTTGGTTGCATGAGGCAAATGATTCACAAATAAGAGTCAATTAACCCTGGATTGGTCCTTTCTCTTAAATACTTTTTATTTACTTGGTGAAATGTGGCTAACTTAATTCAGGTCAAGCCGACTCACGTTTCTTAAGCATTTTTACTAATGTGCCTCTGATAAAAAAATACCCTAGTATTTTCAACACACTTTTTTACAAGCTGAACATTCTACAGACATGAATATCTGGCATGCATAATCCCTCAGTCATCAGCTGCTCCACACGAAATGAGCCTTAAAACACAGGTTTTACAAAAATATCTAATATCTCTAGAATAATGTCAATCTTCAATAACCAAATTAGAACAATCAATAATAAAACCAAAATGGCTTTGATAGACAGGAGATACAGCATCCTGAAACAGTTCCACACAGCATACAATTTTGGGGTGATGTTCATCCCATCCAGCTTCTAAAGTCTACATGAGCTCAGACATGTAGCACAGATTCAGGACATAATGTCTCATAGACAGAATGCATTGCTTAGCAACATATGTAGTGCCAGTAATGTGCCTTAGACAGCAATGCCAACATCAGTGGGACCTTCACTTCTGGGAGTTGGACTCCTCACAATGATCTTAAAAACATGTCAAGCATAGCTGTCAACCCCGCTGACATCCTGCAACACACACACACACTCAGTCTATGTACTCATATCTTTGTGGGGACTCTCCATTTGTTTGGAACAAACCCTAATCCTAACTATGACACCCTTAACCATAAATGACCAAATAAAATACAAGACTCTTGGCATTGTTCGTTTTTTTTATTAGTCACACATTTTCATAAATTGGAAGTTATCCTCGTGCAGTCCGAAGAAATGTCTCCACACGGTAAAATGCACCCCCACCACCCCCCCACACTCAAAATTTCATATTTAAGGAATAACAGGACTTAACAGTATCGTAGGAGAGATTCAAGCAAAAACATAATATCCTCATAATACAGAGGACAAAAATTAATTGCTGGATCTCAGGAAGATCTATACACAGTGTACTGTGAGAAAATATGTCCCCTGAAAGTTTTTCCTAGCGTAGTTACAGAAGATGACAATCTTAACAATTAACCACAAATTACATTCTGAAATCATGTATTAAAAAAGTATGGAAAAAGTTATTGGTGTATTTGCTGGTGTGTCATTTTGAAGTAAAGATTAGACATCTAAATAGTTTCAGTATACATGTTTATGAATAATCTGAACGCTATAAATTCCAGTAATACAGGTTGGAATTAAATTACAGTATTTCATTATTACCCTGATGAACTTTGATTATATCTTCTCCGTTTTCTCCAGCCTAGACTATGAGGTTACGTTCGGTGACATCACCTTTGGACTCAACAGTGTGTTTCTACCAGCAACAAAAAATGTAGATATACATGCAGAAGGGTATTTAAGGCCGTAGTCAAAATGTGTTATTTTGGATTGCGCGGAAAAATTTAGCCCTCATTACGGCTACCGAATTCTGCAGCAGATCTGTCTGGTTAAATTCCAGCACCAAGAAGACAAAATGTTCGAGTCATTTAAGCCACCTACACAAATACAAACAGTATGTGACCTGTGGTTGTGTACGCAGCACCTTAACACACACTCTCGTAAAGAATACTCAATTCTCAGGGGAAACGGATGTTTTACGCGAACGACACGATCTTGGTCACTGCTCCGTTTCGGTGTTTACGGCCACGGAGTGATTCATCGTTCACAAGTTCACTAGACTAAGCCGTTGACCACCACAGCCAAATAGTTCCAGTTATATAAATAAGTAAAAAAAATAGTCTTAATTCCTTTTCCACCCCCTCCGACAGCAAAACATTTTTTACGAACTTAGAAGAATCGATTAACTGGAAAGATGCAAGGAATCCATCTCTGATCAGATCCTTGTATCAAAACAATGTTCCATGTGTAAAGCTGTAGCCTTCCGACCTTTGTAGAAACTGTTGCCTAGAAAAACAGTGGGAAAAATACATGCACAATTGTAAACACCCGCATTGAAAAATCCCCGGTGGCTATTATAGATGCCGCGCCCGGTGCCCGCTTCCGTGTTCCGGGAGGAGCAGGCAGCAGCAAGGCGACCCTGCGATGAAAAGCTGGTGACTGTTGTAGTTACCCGACATTTTCAGATGTTCAGACAGTTAAAGACTTTATATTAACGTGTGAGTTGCAGTACATAAGTTCAGGCGCTGCCGTTCCTCCGCATCAACATTTCGCCATGCCCCGGTCACGCCAACACATGGGCGAGCGCTGCGTGTCAGGCGTTCGCGTTAGAGTTAGCAGCTCCAGTCACAGCCCTGAGATTGAAATAATACAGATAACAAGACTCACAAACAGGACTGACACGTGTAAACAACAATAACAATTGTGCAGAACCTTGTGTTGCCAGCGTACAAATACAAGCAAATACTGTAAATCAAGATCAAAATAAACCACCCATAGAAAGTATGTTAAAGAAAGCAAAGTTTACGTAACAGCCTCCGGCTTGCCTATTATCCACCGAGGCAGGCGGGATGGCAGGAAATCTACCGTCTGTAGTTCTTTTATAATAATTTCTGTGTTGATTTTAAACGCTCACTGGGCTACCGGATCTTACTGCCTACCCGTTTAATACCAGCCTGTCACATTCGTCACATCTGCAACGGAGCGAAGGAAGTGCAGAGACGCATTTCTGATAAACCAAGTACAGCACGTAAAGTACCCAAAGCTGTCACCGAAACAGCGGCAAATCGTCTTTTCTTTTCATTTTGCTAACTGGCAAAAGGCAAATGTTTCAGGAAAACCAAAGAAAAAAAGATGGTATGAGATGGGAAAAGCTGAAGAGATGGTGAAAAGCGTGTAACAGCGAAAGGGACAGAGAAGGTCAGTGAGAACTTATGAGATCTTCCTTACTGCTGTTTTGTCTGTTTGTAATTATACGTACATTTTAAGCTTCGCTTTAAAACCATGTGTATTATTTTTAGTATGCAGGAAAGCACATGGGAGGTCTGTAAAAGGAGCATTTGAAAGAATGGCTAAGCACATGGGACACTTTGTGAAGGAGACCTGAGTTGAGGAGGGTGTGCGTGGTGGGAGAATGGCTGAGCGCGTGTAGCACATCGTAAAGGAGACTTGATGCACGATAAGCAGAAAGAGTAGTGGAACATACTGAATTAGCTCTGACAAGAGATAGAGATTATGGGGTGCCGAGGATGGGCGTCCCTATGTACGCGTAATGCATGAAGGCGCCGTGAAGGATCGCGGTGAGGGCGTGGCTGGCTTCGTCCTAGGACCATAGGAGGCGTGGCTTTGTCCCGGAACAAGGGAAAGTCTCTAGTCCTAGATCGAGAGGGGCGTGGCTGACGATGCGACCCTGCGTTGACGCCTACGCTTGTGGTGGGCGTGGCTTAACCCGAAAACGAGGTGGGCCGCAGGTGGAGCCGGAGAAATGGGAAGACGGGCAGTTCTAGTTACTCTGTTAGGCAAGATCTCGGGACCGCCCACGCATATTCATTCTGTTGATATCAGATTGCTTCCGTTTACAGACAGGAGGCTATTTATACAAAACGGGCAACAATCATGCCCTGTTGGCCATTTAAACACGCAACCAGTGCAGTGTAGTAGGTACTGAAACGTAAAGTTTGAATTATTCTCTGGCCATTTTCCCTTGCTTGATGTACTGTTTTGCTATCATGTTGAATCAGCAACTCGACGCTTTTCGCTGTTATAAACGCAACGCATGGGAATTTTAATTCGTAGCTGTTTTGTTATTGATGTCTAACCCAAGTTGCTTTAGAGATAAGAATAATGAATTTACACAGCACCAGATTAACTATTTTTAGGAAATGAATTACATACTATCTTCCCTGCTAACAACCATGACAGGAAGATGGCTGTCAGTGTTTCACACTTGGGACAAAACATGCAAAACAACAGTTTGACGCAGCCCACTGGATGACCAAGAAGTGTAACTCAGACAAACAATCCCAGTGTGCACGACATTAATAATTTTCATTTTTTTGCATTCACTATCCCGCCCCCCCCCCGCCCGCCCTTTGCACTGGCCATTGTATATCTGTGTGAGTGGTGCATTTCGTGCCTGGTATGCTAGTTAATAGAACAAGAGCCCCGACTACCTGAAAGAACACTGTGAATATCACTACATTTAGATAGAAGTGCCAAGTGGTGCGATTATGCCTCAGAAGATTAAGCAGTGTGGAATTCCGTCCCCGGGAACTTGTCCCGTTCTGTTTCCTCTAGTAGTCAGGATAGACACCTAGCACAGAAAAACAGAGGCGAGACTGGGGCAAATTCCCAGCTGCGGAGGAGTGGGGAGCGACTGTGCTTCAGTCAGTACCGGCTCCCCCCATTTTAGAGCAGGTACTTGGCTAGCTTTGTCCTGAGTGTATATCCTATGTCTTTCTTTAAATCTGGAGAGTGACATTTTTGTGTGTTAAACTATTTTACATTTTACAATGCTACTGCAGCGTAACCTTTAACATTAAGAGGAAGGAGTTAGCCCATGAGGGCAGAGAGGGTGGATACCGGGTGGATGCCCTGCCTCATCCTCAAAATCCTTCTCCCAGTCCAGGTGACTGGTATGTGTGTGTCTGTATGTGTCTGTGTGTGTTTTTTTTGCCTGATCAGGAAGTCCTGGGGGGCATTCACAGAGCAGAAACTGGTGGGTGGGGGGGGTGGTATCCGCATGTCTGTCATCGCGGGCGGTCTGTTTCAGCACGCCCGAAGCATGCACGCCTTGCTCTCAGAGGAACCGCTGGCCAGACATTCCAGTGCAGGAAACGGATGCAGCCAAAGGTGTCACGCTCTGCCGGCTCGAGTTACAGTTCACGTCGCGGTAACTGCACCCCGAATCGCAGATGTGTCCGCACAGCTAAATGCGGCGGCCATTTTGCAGGGGCATCTGCTGCTAAACAGGGAAGGGTGTAGAGAGTGATGGTGTCACTGGGCATCGGGGGGGGGGGGGGGGGGGGCGCTGTGCAGAGAGCATCGGTTTGGCGCCGATCAGCAGCAAAAAAACGGGTGCAGAGTAGGAGAAACTCCAGAACAGGCCCTCCCTCTTCCTGTCTGCATTCCCAGTCCGTCTCTCCTTCCTCGCTTCTGGGGGCGGGCACTGCGGCAGGGGGGGGCTAATTGCCTCAAGGTGTGGAGAGGCCTGGGGTCATACAGCATTCTGCCATGGATTTCTAGGATTAAACAATATGCATTTCACCCCCACCTGCTTTTCCAAGTTAGTACAGACAGGCAGGTACCTAGACGGAAATGACAGAATGGGGTTCAGCTTAACCTGAATCAAAAAACAGGAGCAGCAAAGGGGACGTGAAGGCAGCCCTCTGTCTCCCCATGGACGCGGAAGCCCGAGGCGTTGGCAGTGCAGGGGTGGAAAGGCATGATCCTGCGTGCTTATGGCCGTTCGGTCCTAGAGAAAATGAGGAAGCCCGGTGCGTTAGGGAACATTAACAGGAAC
>JABFDZ020000089.1:312812-328140 GCA_019775955.2 Pollimyrus isidori | reverse complement strand
GGTAAGGAAAATTAATGGGTTAAAGTGGGACTGATGAGGAGGGGGTCAAGCTGAGCGTGGTGTGGGGGGGGGGACTGAGAGCCTGCACTGTGTGGTGACCCGGGACTGTGGGCCCTCTCTCAGCCCCAGGGGGCACTGTCAGTGGGCTCTTCATCAATATCAGTGGACTCTTCATCAGTATCAGTGGACTCTTCATCAGTATCAGTGGGCTCTTCATCAGTGTCAGTTAGCTCTTCATCAGTATCAGTGGGGTCTTCATCAGTATCAGTAGACTCTTCATCAGTATCAATAGACTCTTCATCAGTATCAGTGGGGTCTTCATCAGTATCAATAGACTCTTCATCAGTATCAGTGGGGTCTTCATCAGTATCATTAGACTCTTCATCAGTATCAATAGACTCTTCATCAGTGTCAGTGGGCCCTTCATCAGTATCAGTAGACTCTTCATCAGTATCAGTAGACTCTTCATCAGTATCAGTGGACCCTTCATCAGTGTCAGTGGGCTCTTCATCAGTATCAGTGGACCCTACATCAATGTCAGTGGGCCCTTCATCAGTATCAGTAGACTCTTCATCAGTATCAGTGGACCCTTCATCAGTGTCAGCGGGGTCTTCATCAGTGTCAGCGGACCCTTCATCATTATCAGTAGACTCTTCATCAGTATCAGTGGGCTCTTCATCAGTATCAGCGGGGTCTTCATCAGTGTCAGCCGACCCTTCGTCATTATTAGTAGACTCTTCATCAGTATCAGTGGACCCTTCATCAGTGCCAGTGGGCTCTTTGTCACTGCATCACTGCCAGCTGGCATCTTGGGGGCACATTGATTTTTGTTTTTGCCATCTGGGGGGACATTGAGTGCAGACAGGGAACAGCAGGTTTTCAGTCAGTAACCTCCATCAGTAAGAAGACTGATTTTCTGCTAGATCTACCATCTCTAGGTAAAGAGGTAAAGAGGTATAGTTTGTGCTGTTTGGATCTGGATATATGTGTCTGTGCCCCAGTTGTCTTCTGAACCTGTATCATTCTCAGTGTCAAATTTCAACCATGGTTGCTTGCCAGCATCAGTAATGGATGTGCTACTGTACAAAGACGACTACCACAGGCAAGGGGGATATTACTCTCATTATTCGAGTTTGAGCCGGGGAGGGGAAGATGTTAGCAAGATTAATCTCTCGAATTTAGCTGTATTTCTGAGTTTATGGGGGTGTCTTCCTCTTCAGAGTCTGTGAGTTATAATTTCACGTAATCGCATCTGTATGACAATCATTAGAATGTTTGGCTCATTACAAAGTAATTTAACATGCAACGTTTCATCAGCATGCACCAAAAAAGGGTCAAATGGTGTGCTGCTGCGACCAAATGAGAATGTTCATTGCACCAGTTCTACCATTAGAAAAATTAGTCTGGATCCCTGATGTCAGTGAAGGCTAGTGGCTGATCTTCACATTGGATGTACCAGATGGGTGACATGGATAAGTTTCAGAACGATGTAAAACATGCCCATTTAAGCGGAGCACAATGTTGGGGACTGAAAGAAGTTCTGTTATTAATTGCTGGCTTGTAACTGAGGCCTCCGTGTTTGGGGCTTTGCTGGAGGAGCGCCAGGCTGTGTCCCCAAGGCTCCAGACCTCCCAGAAATGCTAGGTTCTGCCCTGTGCTGGTCCGTGTAGATAAATGCTCCAGGTACATTTAGATGGTCATATTTTTATTTGCATAGTTTTTTACATTCTGAAATGTCATGGAACATTTCCTCGAGTTGCTTCAGGCTTAAGATGATATATTCAGTAAATAAATCAGTTTTAAATTGAAATCTGCTACGTATTGTCAGTGTCAGCTGACAGATTCCTCTGGAACATTATCGGAGTAACTATGCTTGCACAGCTATTCATTTGTGGAAGTTCTGGGCTGTTTAGTATAACAAGCATCCTGCTAACCACTTTTAGCAAACTTAATAGCTCGTGAATAGGGTTCCTGTCCTGATAGTATCTGCTGTTCAGGAGTATATCTCTGAGACCTGTTCCCTGGAAAACTATGCCGGCTGGGTCAACGTTAATCACTCATGCGAAGCCATTCTGTTGTAATTTCTCAAGTTTAAATTAAGTCGTTATCTTAACTGGGCAATTAAGAGTTAAAGGGTAAAACAGCGATTATGGACCAGACAGATATGATGTGGGCTGTAATTTTATTGTGGGGGGAGGGGATCGTCTCCCTTCCTGCTACCATACATTACTTATGGAAACATAAGTAAATTGTATGTGAAAAGAGGCTTTATTTCAGTTACAGGTAGCGAATTGTAAAATTTAAGTATTTCTTTTTTCATGGACAATGCCATAGACAGAATTTTTTGGTAATGGTATTGTCTGCTCTCGGTTCACTCCCAAGTAGGCAGATTACCGTGTTACAGGATATGAGTTGACAGGAGGCCTCTCTCCAAGCCCCCGGGCGCACACTGACCACAGGGTGGAGTCCCGCCCTTTACAGGCCACGACTTACAACGGCCTTCTTAGTAAGTGGCTTCATTCATTCCAGTAGGAAACTGTTACCCACACGACCTACTTTCTGCCCAGCGGCATCACTAATTATTCAAAATCTTTTGCTAATGGGGGAAAACAAGCTTGGTTTTCTCAAATTGGGGCATGTTAATTATTTAAATATGTTGTAAAAGAACAGAAACAATGAACAACTAAGAATTAACCCAGACCTTTGACTTGAATGGCAGGGTGTAATTTCCAGGGCCAAATTAAATAACATAGGTATAACCTAATATAATGGTCTTTATAACATTATAGCAATGTGGACAACATATAAAGTTGTAGACAACATGTAAAGTTGCATTAATGCCTCGCAGCATTCATTAGGAAAAAAGAACTATTAGTTTTAAGGTTTAGAAATTTGAAACTGTTTGATGTGAAGGGTGTATCATTTTGATTTGAATCCTAACAAGTTTCTGCTTAAGGTGGCTACAGTAGCAGAAATATGTATTTGGCATGTGTGTGACTGTAATCTTTAATTATCAAAGGTCAAGATAATGAAATATGGTTTATGAAGCTCTCCTTTGAGTGACCATAAACCTCACAAAAAGCACAACAGCACTTGTAATGTTTTAAGTATGATTCCAACACTATGGAAACTTTATGGGCTAGACAAGGTGCAAAGGTGCCCAGGGGGGTATGAGTCTGTAAGGCACTGAGAGCTAGAAGGCAGGCTGGCTCCAAATAGATGGCCTCTGTTCTGGCCAGACACTCCATATGAGGGAACTCGCAAAGCACACTCACGCCTGTTTGTTTTTGAATTTCAAACCGGCCATGGTCATTGGACACTTCATTCTATGTTTTTTGTACTCTACCCCCTGGCTTAAGTTGGGCTCTCGGATAATTACAGGAGAGTTCAGTGGCTCTCAGTCACAGTTTGCTCTGCAGAAACTGACACCGCTTGAAGGTTTATGACTTATATTTCGGGTTAGAGGTGAGTCATCTGTAATTCTCAGTGTTCGCTATTCTGATTTGATGCTATGACTGGTTGACATGAATGTCATTATGGCTGATGTTAGAGGTAACATTATTGTTGACATTCATGACATTGTGGATGATGTTGTGGTTGATGTCATGGATGATGTTATGGCTGATACTGCTTTCTCAAGCTTTCATCTGTTATTTCTCCTGCCTGCAGATATGCTGGAGGGCAGCAGCATGCAGCCTCTTGGAATGACTGACTGTGCCTCCTGTACACCCCCTATAAGTACCTCCACCAACACTTCTACCATCAGCAGCTCCACCACTACCTCCTCCTCATCTGTCATCCCCCAGCCTAACTCAGTCAGCAAGCCCTGGAGGAGCAAATCCCTCAGTGCCAAGCACAGTGCCACGTCTTCCATACTGTCTGTGAAGCAGGACTCTACTAAGCAGCAGCAGCCTCCCACGCCAACCATTGAGACCCCACCCAAGGCCGCCCCTATCGTACAGAAATCCATGCTTGAGAAGCTCAAGCTGTTCAACAGCAAAGGGGGATCTAAGTCCTCAACTGGGAGCTCAGCAGACAGCTTGGCTACCCGGGAGACAGCAGTGGAGAAAGTGGAGGTTGGTTTCAACACTGACACTCTAGAGGAGGCTGATGGCAACGTCAGGCCCGTTAATGGTACGGCTGCTCTCTCTAGCAGTCCCAAGATCGCCCTCAAAGGTATTGCGCAGCGTACCTTCAGCAGAGCCCTCACCACTAGGAAGAGCTCTCCGAAGTCTGCTGACAAGGACAAGCCCAAGGAAAAGGACAAGGCTAAGCGCTTGTCTGTCACAGAGAAGGTGGAGCTGAGGGAGGAGCCAAAAGAGGAAGTGACGGTCGCCCCTGAGGCAGAACCTAAGAAATACTCTAAGATCGGCAGCTTTATTCCCAAAGGGGGCAAGGCCAGCAGTGCCAAAAAGGAGAGCTCAGCTCCAGCACACAGCGGCATACCAAAGCCAGGGGCCAAGGCCTCTGGGACAGCAAAGGCATCTGGGGCAGCCAGCTCTGGGAAAGACGGGGAGAGGCCACGCAGCATGAGACTGGCAGGGGGGCTCTCACTGCACAAAGGGCAGCTGGATAGCAGGAACTCCAGTTCCTCCTCCAGCTTGGCCTCCTCAGAGGGCAAGGCCCATGCCATCAATGGCACCTACCCAGTGGCCAGCAGCACCAGTGCTACACAGTCTACAGCCAGCAACACTGTCAGCGTTCAGCTACCACATCCTCAGCAGCAATACAGCCACCCCAACACTGCTACAGTCGCCCCCTTCATGTACAGGTCAGTAAAAAACTGATAAGTAACACGTTTTTCCACTGCATCAGGTACCATATTTTGGTACTTCGAAAGAGTACTTCTGGTGTAAAAGCTGGTACCGGAACTGAATGACATCACAATGCGCGGTGGGATATTTTACACTGAATTTGAAAAATGGATGTAGTATTATACAGCTTGGCAATGTGCTGTATTAATATGTTCAACAAAATACTTTTTAATTTCTTGATGTGCCATCTGGATCTTTTTGTTGTAGGCTATGTGTTCTGACATAAGTTCCTATCTGTTTTCAAGGCGGTTTTTGTATTATGTTTGAGAGGCAAGTTATTAGCATGACTAATTAACAAAGAAAGCGTTTCAAGTACCCCGAAGTACCAAAGAAGGACACCAGCTGGTTTGGCACTTTCGGTACTGGAATTTTTGGTACTGGTACTCAACCGGAAATCAGTGGAAAAATACCGAAAGTACCATACCAAATGTACAGTACTTGATGTGGTAGAAATGTACCCTTAGAGTGAATTTGAGAACTAAATCCTGCTTTTCATTTCTTCTGGAGATCACATATTTATGGATATGAAAACATCTGTAAGGCATAAATCCCTAAGCACTTAATATAAATACAATCCACAATTGAGCCTTTCCTCTCAAGCTTCAGTAAAAATTTTAGGTATTATTTTGAATGTTTGGATATTTGGGCATTTTTTTAAATTAAAGTCAGTGTTTCATTGATCAAGAGTAAATCTAGCTGCACTGTCTTTTTATATCCGTGTTGCTGTCTGCAGCCTGAAACTTTCCCAGCTGGCCTGGCATTCTTGGCGTGTGCTCCTCTGTGTGTGGTCTGCACATTTTCAGTGTTCCTCTGTGTCTAAAATCTGACCTTTCAACAGAAAGGTATATTTAAGTGTTATCATCCTGATAAACCCTGAATGGCTTTGTGGCTTTCTGTGTTTACTTTCCAGTAAGCCATCCATTTTCTGATCATTGTTTTGCCTTTTTGTTCCAGGGCAATTTTTAATTTAGACACAAGTCCCCCAGGTTGCTGATGTGATGTGATGTGGTATGATGTGACTTGATTAATTGTCAACTTTCATCAGCCAGTTCTCCACAACTCCAATGTACCCATCACCTAAAATGCTCAGTTAGGAGTGATCCTGTCACTGATGTCCTGAGTGCAGGATTTAAAGGCCTAACTCTGTACTGTGTGATAACACAACTAAATTTGATGATGAGCAATGCAGACTGGGTCTCTAAATGTATGTAGGAAGCCTACACTGGCCATGCTCTCTCTGTTTGTAGGTCACAGACGGATGTCGAGGGGTCTGCAGTTACAGAATCTGGGTCAGGAGGAGGAAACGGGGACCCTGCGCTCTTCAGTAAACCCACACAACCGTCAGTGGATGATCTCACAGGTAGACCAATCTTTGCCCGAAGACCACTCGCATCGCCCACCACCATTCAGCATATATCTGAAACATTGTTATGATGGGTTTTATGATACTGAGATTTACTTAGATTTTTTATTTAGATTTGATTTTTAATGTCGATATGTGATGAAGGTGATGATGAAATACAGTGGCTTTCAAAAGTATTGAACCCTCCCTCCTTAAAATGATCAGATTTGCCTGAATTACAAGTGTCACATACACATATTCTTTCTCTCGGTATGTTTGTTGCAAATGGTCGCTCACAGTAAAATTTCAAAAAGTCAAAATCAATTACTTGTCAACAAATTGTTTAAAGAAATTCAAAAACTGAAATATGCTGATTGCATTAGTATTTAACCACTAAACAGTAATATTTACACTGGGCGGGAGTGATTTTTGCTTATTCTGCATGGCTAACCTGCTCCAGGTCACTTGTTTTCAAAGAAAGCCACAAGTACTCAATGGAATTTACACCTGGACTTTGACCTGCTCCTTTCAGAACATTGGCCTTTTTGTTTATAATGTTTTAGACATTTCCTACAATTTCCTTAGTTGTCAGGCTCCTATAGTCCTCTATGTCCCGCCTGACATACACTGACCTAAACTCACTACAAAATGTTCTCCATGGGGATAGTAAAATGATCAGTCATCTCATGGAGCAATATGGAACTCTTGACCCATCTGCTGAACCAGCATTATTTGTTCCCGAATGGCCATGAACTCAATAAAACACCAGCATTTGAATACCTTTAAAATGAACAGTAAACTGTTTTCTCCTTGGCATCTTGGCATGTCCACTGAGACACTGTATCAGTACTCAGGGCCCAGTACTCCCCAGATGCGTCTGCTCCTGTGGAGTATTGCTGTTTCTGACCTTCACCTGCACTCCATGAAGTTTAATGGCGTGGCAGCTCAGGGAAGGACAGGGCTGGGTGTCGGCTACATGGGGGCACAAAGGGGGCAGCCTGCATACTAAAGATCCCTGACGTCAGACAGTCCAAAGCTACTCAAACAGTTGGGGATTTGTGTGTGTGTGTGTGTGTGTGTGTGTGTGCGTGCAGCCTCATTTTTCTGTCTATCACTCTCCTTGCTGTTGTGACTTGCAGTTGCGATTGTAACACTATTCTTTGTCTTCTTCTTACTGCTTCAAGCTTGAGGCTCTCAAAAATAGCAAATCACGCGGCGTCTTCCCATACTAAGACTTGCTAGAAGCTGAAAGGATGAACAGGGTGTAAGGTTGGTGCAGCTGCACAGTACAGAGCAAGGCTTCAGGGTAAATGCCAAGCAGAGACGGTGGGGGCTCAGCCGCAGCCAAGTGAGGTCGCTCCACTAAGAAGACCTAGTACCTACAAGGGGTTCAGGACCAATGGAAGACCTGCATCCTGGCCCAGAGTTGGCCCTGAGGAAGGAGCTAGTTGTGGCTGGTGCCACCAAGTATGACTCAGTGAGAGGGAAGCATTTCCCAGGTGCAGCTAAACCTGCCAGCTGTATGTGCAGCAGACATGCATGTCTGAGAGCAGCATCCAGCCGAATGAGAAGATCCTACTGAGCTTAACATGTGTGAGAAGCGGCAAAGCAAGGCCCCCACTGTCTGTTGGGGTAGCTGGTTCCACAATTAAGGCAGCAGAACCCAAAGAATGACTTGTTGGGTGCTGGGAAGTTGTGCTAAGAATTTGCCAGAGATATGGGGGAGGTGGATTTGTGCAAATGCTCACAGCCCTACTGCATGTGCTACTCCATGAACTATGGCCGTTATTAGTAAGGTTTTTATTACAGGCAAAGATTCTTTCATGTGTGGAATAGCTGTGCTCTCTTAAACATTTGGGATATGTTGATATTGATTAAACAATCTATCAGTTTGTTTTACAGCAGTGAGGATGGGTCAGATTATAGCAGATGAAAGCACTCATAATGGGTGTAGGCTTTGGAACAGTCCTGCAGGTCTGCTTCTCAGAATTGACGGCTCTGGCCAGTTTAATGTTCTGAATGGGCTGTTTGTGCCTCTCCAACTAACCGGAATTCCTGCCCACAGGGATCTGCTCACCAGCTCCCTGCCAGGAGCTGTCCGTACCATTCTCCCCCCATCTCAACAACAGCCCCGCCAACCTTTAATCTTCCACAGAGAGCTGCATGTTCTGAAGTGTGTTCTGGGAAAATGTGTGAATCACAGTTGAGATGGCCGGGTTATTTGGCGCGTGCTCTTTAATTCGGCAGCTTTGGCTCTGCCTTCTGACCAGGTGTACTGTACCGTGCCACATGGCTGTCTACTGCTCCTGGTGGCCTGGTGAAAGAGAGCAGAGGGCTGCGTGTTTCTGGTGTGAACTTCTTCAGTTCAGATGCCAGGTCTGCTGGTGGTACTGCAATAAGTGTTGGGTGGTTCCACTGAAAAACCTCTTAAATTAGGTGAGGACCCCGAGACTAGACGGCTACGAACTGTTAAGAACATCGCAGACCTCCGACAGAACCTGGAGGAGACCATGTCCAGCCTGCGGGGGACCCAGATCACACACAGGTATGTTTCAGTGCCTCTTGCAGTCAAAGAGGCTCAGTGCCCTTACCGCTTCTATTTGTTTTACTGTGTAGGTAAATAAATGACCCAGGTCAAAGCACATGTGGAGGTTTTTAAGGAATTCTGCTGTTTGTACAAGCAACTGTACAGTATGTACTGCTTCTGTGCAAAGAGTGACTAATTTGTAGGAGGAACCCACATTTTTTCCCTGAGCCCAATAATATGTGTAACCAACTAATAGTGGGGACAGTGCCCTCTGCTGGAAGTTTGTTAAGATGTAATGCTTTTCCATTTCAGCAGGGGTAGGCAATCTTATCGTCAAAGGCCCAGTGTGTTCGCGAGATTTTGGGATGAACTTTAGGTCTGCTGTTCAAACCCAGGTCTGAGAATGCTTCAGCCAATCATTCCTCTAATTAGTAATTTAATTAGGGAGTTGCAGCAAAAACCTGTATACACAATGGCCCTTTCTGGACAAGACTGTGTACCTTTGCATTGCGGTTTAATATGATCAAGGGGCGAATGTAAAATATCCTGTGAGCGACTATGGGGGACTGGGGTGTAGGTAAGTAGAGGGTAGTTCACACTGCTACAGATGAACAATCAAAGGGCAGTGAAATATATGAAAGTGACAGTTCTGTATGAACAGCACTGTCATCACTGGAAAATGGGACGCTGGGTCAGTCTCATAAGTCTGTTGCATTGGACTGAGATTCAATGCTGCCTGACACTGCATTTTCCTTTGACATTTGGACTGTCTTTGCCTCAGAGATAAAGGAACAGCACATTGCTTGGTGGCTTAGGGCCAAACCTAGCCGTGAAATTGCTCAGGAATGGCCCAGATGGAATGCCTCCTACTGTCTCCTGAGAGGAGTCTTGTTTGGTTCATCGAGTTAATTGAAAACAAACTGAAGCAAGGTACACTGAAACCTTCTTGGGAGCTTCTTCAGAGCCAGTGCTTATTTTCCACTTGACCTTGAAGCCAGAGGCAACGTTCTGGCTTAGCCTGCATTGGCCAGTGTGAGCCTGAGAAAGACTGAGCCCTAGCACTGCTGCTGCAGTGACAGAGGCAGCTTGGGCAGGGAATGGGCCTGTTTATGTTCCAGAATTTGAAAGCAGGCATTTTTCTGGGTACTCCTATGCTGCCTGGGAAAAAAACAGGCAACTAAAACTCCCTGGAGTCTGGCTGTGTCCAGATGTTCCCTGGCCATATGTTTCAGACACCTGTGTCTATTTTAAGCTTCCTAGGAGCTGGGTTGCTGGTGGCCTAGATAATATACAGTAGAACCTCCCTGTCTGTTTTGCTAGCAGAGAGACTTTCTACGGACCTCTCTCTGGGGGCAACTCAAGGAGTCGCTAAGGCCCTATGCTGCTTGGGGGGCTTGTGTGAAAGACAGCACGGGTCTGTTTGTGCTACGCTCCTGTTTAGTCTCCACTCTGCCACGCCTCTCGTCTTCTCTCCAGCACCCTGGAGACGACCTTTGACAGCAGTGTCACCACGGAGATGAGTGGGCGGAGCATCCTTAGTCTGACAGCCCGCTCCACGCCGCTGTCGTGGCGACTGGGCCAGTCCAGCCCGAGGCTGCAGGCAGGAGACGCACCTTCCATAGCCAACGGCTACCCAGCACGGGCCGCTGCCAGCCGCCTGGTCAGTGCCGATGGCGGCCGCTACCTGTACTCAGGCCCCCTCCGCAGGCAGCTGGCTACACGGAGCAGCGCCATCTGCAGTGTGGACCTAGCCAACAAGGTGGAGGAGCTGGACCTGGAGGGCATGAACATGGATGCTACGGGCTACATGAGTGACGGAGATGTCCTGAACAAGAACGTGAGGGCAGATGATGTCATCAGTGGGTGAGTGTGCTGCTTATCCATCTAATAATAGCTAATACATACATATATGGTCTGTCATATAGGGATATATTACTCAGTGAATCCTATTGGCATTCAAGTTGCATTAAATTATTCATTAACATCAATGGAAACCTATTTGGTTAGGAGGGTCAAATGGTTTTTATGTTTTGAAATGGAACCAAAGCCAGTATCTAAACCCAGGCCGACAATTTAGAATTTGATATCTATTACTATCCCACCACTAGGTGGCAGTACTGTGTAATTTCCCACTCTGATGCTCATCTGAGGAACCAAGACATTGAGTATTTTGTTTATGCAGATTGTTTATTATTGTTTATCGAGACTACAGTAAACATTTAGTCTGATTTGCTTTAGAATTGATTTGTTGTTGATTTACTGGAACCAAGTTCTGCTTAAAGAATATACAGCACTTGTTTGGCTCCTGTCGACCAGTATCCGTATCAGTCTTGACCTCACACTACTTGTTTATTCTGTGTATTTTCCTTTCAATATCACTCCATGCTGACATAAACTCCAGTCACAAATGTATATTAATAATCTTGATAGCAAGATTTTGCTGTAAGCTGCATGGCTGGCTGAAGGAGTCTCTGTTGTGACTCAACAGTTATTGTCAACATATCCATGTACATGTACACAGTGAACTAAAATACTGCTTCGCTTGGGCTCCTTGTGGTGCTTCACAGAAGTACAAATACAACAAATAGATGTATAACATCTACCAAACAATACCATATAAACAGTGTACAAAACTATGTTTAATTGTGTTTGTGCGCATGGTAGTGTATGCACACGCACAAAAGAGCAAAGTGAATAAGAAATGTGCAAATGTAATTAAAAAAAGGCAAACAGATAACAAAAGGCAGTATCATTGTAGGTTGATTGGGGGGGAGGGGGCCGATGGAGGGGGGTTGACTAGTGGGGACAGTGTTGGTCCTTGGGGGGCAGCAGGATATTCAGGATCCTGACTGCCTGGAGGAAGAATCTATTGCAGTGTCTGGCAGTGATGGTTTGGATGCTCCGGAACCTTCTGCCAGATGTGACAGGGGTGAACAGTCTGAGGGATGGGTGGGGGGAGTCGGCCATCATGCCGCATGCACGGGGGACGACATGTTTCCTGTACATGGTGGGTAGGACAGGAGGATCCTCTCTGCTGTCCTCACTGTCCGGTGCAGAGACTTCTACTTACGAGCAGTAAGCTACACTGCAGTTCCCAAACCAGACGGTGATGCAGCTGCAGAGTTTGCTGTCAATGGTCCCTCAGAAGAACTTTTGGAGGATGGCGAGGGAAAGGAGATGACAGCTCTTTTAAGATGGAAGTCGCTCCCCTTAGTAACAGTCACTGCTTGTTTAACATCAGCAGCAGCACAGACAGGGAAGCCATCAGTTTGCACGATATTTAGTTACACACTAATGAGACACATGCATTCCATGGCAAATATTATGCAGTTATGATATTTACCATTAACATAAATACACAAATGCACATGTTAATTTACACAATTTAAACATACATGCAGTGCAGTGCAAAACAATCCAGTAACTACATAACTCACAGGTGTCAAACTCCAATCCTGGGGGGCCAGAGCCCTGCACATTTTTGGGTTTCCCCTCGTTCAACACACCTGATTCAACTCCTTGTGCTAATTACCACATAGCTGCTGAGTTGAATCGTTTGTGGTGGAACAGGGAAAGAACTAAGCTACACAGGACTCCGCCCCCCCGGGACTGCAGTTTCACACCCATGACATAACTAGTTCTACTGACTGACCCCATGGTGTCACCTTATATCAGCCAATCATAGACAATGGGTGGGATCATAAAAAAAAAGTTTGCCTCAGGGGTTGTAGTCAGGCTGTGCGTCGGAATGGCATCATATTGCTAAAGCGACCTTGATTCCATTGATTTTTTCTGAAGGATACAGCCACCTTTACCAGGAGGTGTATAATTCATGGCATCTACTGTTATACATGTATAATGACATTTAAATACTAGTCCTTGGATGTAAGATGACCCCAGTTTCTTATATGTCATTTTTGGGGAAAAAAAAGAAAGAAAAAACTGCATCTTATAGTTGGGCCAAAATGGTAATATGCACAGGGAACATGCCAATTACAGATTTCCATTTCTGAGTTTAGTTTTCCAAGCAAGCATCCTAGCACGGAGCTTTTCAGTGATGCAGAAAATGTACTTGCTCTCGGCTACTGACAGTAACTTTAAAAAAAAAAAAAAAAACGTATCCCTATATGCTACTATGGGCTCTTTTTCCCATTTATGTAGCCATTTTATGTGCATTCCTGTTTTATTAGAAACCATGGTGTCTGTAAAATAAATGTTGATATGATATAATCTTGCTGAAACATTTGAAAAGCAGGCTGACAGAGGCGGGGAGCTGTCTTTGTATGTTCCCTGCTATATTACAGAGGGCTGGATCATTTGGCATTCTCCCAACTTGCATGAGAAAGATCGTAACTCTGCATGCGATGCTACTTGGTGGTGGTTGGAGCTTTGTGCTGTTTTACTGCCATATCTGGCCATGTTGAAACAGGCACCTGCATACTTCCCCCTTTTATTTGTCGCTTATACCTCCTTTTTTATTGTTCCGCACTAGCTTGAGGGTCCAGTACCGGTGCAGAGGAAACACGATATCCCTTCTCTTCAAGACAAACGTATAAAGGTGGCTGCGATATGGCAAGGTGACCCTGCTGGTGTTACAGTGTTGAACCAGCTGAGACACTGTACTGGGGGCCAGGGGTGCTGTAAAGGGGGGGTAAACGATGACGATTCTCGTAGCCCACGCCCTTTAGGGGCCCCCAGAGATCTGCTTTATTAATAATAACACTACCTAGGCGGGCCCAACTTCATATTTTGTCATAGGGCCCAAAATTGCTAGCAGCGCCCCTGCTGGGGGCCCACGCTCACAGGGTGGCAATCCCTTAGGTTCTGATATACCCTTGGAATTTGCCACATTGGTGTTTTGTGGCCGCATGTGTACTAAATATGCTGTAATTGTTTCGCGTTTGAGAGAAACACCATGTTAAACAAGTACTGTTAATGGAACTCAGTAGAAGGTCATTGTATTTTGTTTGTGTTGACTTGTGTAGGTCAGTGATAATGGAGCCTATAGGCATTCCAGTCAAACAGATAAACACATAGTATCCTCCAGATAGGGGAGTTTATTCCTCCCGCTGTGCATCGGCCAGCGCTGAGTAGGCAGTTCTGCTCCCTGGTAACCATTCCTTCAGTGCCAGGCTGAGGTTTCTGCTACCTCCCTAACATTCAGCTTCCTCAGATGTCATATACCTCCCTACCGCTGTGTCCCTCATGGCGATTTTTGCACTGGGTAGGAAGGACTGGTCAACGCAGAATGAAGCTGGTGTATATTTCAGCAGCTTTTGAGGGACAGTTTAATTTTATGCACCATTTATATGAGATTTTCCCTAATACACATCAGTAAATATTTTGAAACACTGCCATTGTCTAGGTTGATTTTTGTGTCATAGAGGATTTGTGGGACAATGCAACTTAAACCCCATAGTTTAGCGTTTATAATCCGGAATATTTTGATTGGCATATGGAAAAATCAGATACTTTTCTGTGTGTTTAACTTTTGCTCTCTGCAAAGTTGGGATGAAGATCCCCTTTAACTTGATAGAGGACCCTTTTGGCTCTGCCTACAGACATCAAAGGGTTAAGGTGGAAATGACAGACTGTTATTGTGTCTTGCTGGTGTGGCAGTTTATTCACAATAGCCCTCAGCCCCATGATACCCACCTAGCTGGTTTTTCTGCCTTTAGCTTGTTTGCATGATGCATCTCGTCACAGGAATATATTTCCATTAATCATGGGGGGAGGGGAGATTATCGTAACTCTTAGAAAAAATATTATCTGCTGTCAGTGTTTTCCATGTCAGAAGGTGTGTTCATAGATCCCTGCGTTGCTGCCTCACTGTTCTGCTTGCAGAGGCTTTATTCATTATTACTGTGTGGCTGCTTCACCTTCAGTCACGCTTCCCCTGTTGCTATTCCTCATTTGAATGATTCAGCAGAGGAACTGAGACAGTTTCATTCACTTGACTGTACCGTAATGAGCTCCTCTTAAATCCTTAACCCCAGATTACTATCGGTGGTGAAGAATGTTTCTTGTTTCTTAATAGCACAGGTCTATTTAGAATCATATATATATATAACTGAAATGTTCATTATTATTATGATGTGTTACTTGCTAATGTTGGTAGTATAATAAATAGTTTTATCACTTTGTCAGCTAACACTTGACCCATAAAGCCTCCGTTGCTGGTGCTTCTGTTTGTGGAAGTGGGACTCTGTCGTCCTACCCTGTGTCCTAGTACCCGAACTGTCCTTGCGCCATGTCCAAAGGCTCACTGCATTCCCTATAATAAGCCACTTTTCTCAGAATTTCTTTGTTTAATAGACATACATTTCAGTTCACATTTAGTTTCCTGGACGGTTGACTAAATGGAGAGAGCAAAACGAAACCGCTCTTGGTTCGAGCTGCTGCAGAGCAGTGCGGCTCCTGGGTTCCAGCTGCTGCAGAGCAGTGCGGCTCCTGCCGGCTGTGTGCTGTCCCCGCCTGAACAAAGCTCTGCCAGTGCGTCCTCCTCAGCTTTTGTCTGCACTTAACCACTTGCAGGAAGGACACAAAGTCAGACGCTCACCGTTCATAATAATCAGGACCCCAGGCAATAGAGCTGCCCCCCGGCCCCCGGCGGCCCCCCGGGGGGGGGGCGGGGGGGGGGGGGGG
>JABFDZ020000089.1:277406-292023 GCA_019775955.2 Pollimyrus isidori | reverse complement strand
TGGACACTGCCCTCTATTGCTGGAGGTAAAGATGACGTTCCACTTCTGTGCTTGGGGGTTTTAATGGTCATTTACATCACCCATAAGTGCTATCAAATGGTAAAAGCAGGCACTGAAGGCATAATAAGCATATTAATCAAAAGTTTGAAGAAAGGATATAAAAGGGGCCCAAATCTTTTCGAATAACAAAATCTTGTCTTTCAGGATATATCTTATTCTTTCAAGATGTAAAGTACTCGTCAACTCTGTTAACCATAATTTAAGAGTTGAAACTTCTTTTTTCTTCCAGAACAGAAGGATAAGTTTTTTGGCAGAAATCAACCCATATGAAACAAACTGTTGTTGTACTCGTGTAAGTCTCAAAAATTCTTTGGAAACTCCAAATATAATTAATATAGGATCTGGTTCAATATGACTGTCCAGTGTGTCTGAAAAGACTTGAAATAATCCATTCCAGAAGCACTGTAGTTTGGGACACAAGACATAGCAATGAGACAGGGAGGAATCTGAAAACTTACATTTGTCACATAATGGAGACACTTCTGGAAATGTTTTACTCAATTTACACTTGGAATAATGAAGCCTATGAAGCACTTTAAACTGAATGAGACAATGTCTTGCATTAATGGAACATCTGTGAATCTGGTCAAGACTTTGTTCCCAGATTTCACTTGGAATTTCTACTGCAAGTTCTTCTTCCCAGGCAGATTTAATGTTCTCCATAGATGGACATTTCATCTGTTCTAAACCCTTGTAAAGCAAGGAGATGGTACTACCATCTCTAAGACATCTTTCCAGAAATGTGTCCAGATACATGGGTGTAGCTGTGACATAATTGGAAATGTTAGACTTCACAAAGTCTCTTATTTGAAGGTACCTAAAGAAGTGATTAGTAGGAATACTGTATTTCTCACACAGCTGCTGAAAGGATGCAAATTTTCCATTTATATATAAATCCCCAATGTTTCGTAACCCTACATTTTTCCAAAACTCAAATGCACTAACATTGAAGGGCAAAAAGAAGGGTTAGCTGAGATAGAGAGCAAAAATGAAATTTGGGTGAATTTGAAATGTGTCTTTAACTGTTTCCAAATACGAACAGAATTATGAATAACTGGGTTATGATTATAGAGTGAACTAACTATACCTTTAGGTGATAAAAGTATTGCATTAATTGAATATGGGAGACATTCCTCCTGTTCCAACACCAACCAATTCTCCCTCACCGGAGTAAAGTCTATCCATGAAGTCAAGGCCCTTAGGTTTACAGCCCAATAGTAGTAAAGAAAATTAGGCAGGGCAAGCCCTCCCTGTATTTTGGGTTTACATAGGTGGTGTTTAGATATCCTATGGGCTTTATAGTTCCAGATAAAGGGAACCAGGATAGAGTCCAGCTTTTTGAAAAAAGATTTGGGCAGAAGTACAGGGATGTTCTGGACTAAATACAAAAATTGAGGGAGAAATATCATCTTAATCGAGTTTACCCTACCCACAGGAGACATAGGAAGTGTTCTCCAGAAATTGATCATGGATTTAAGCTTAGACAAGAGGGGTTGAAAATTGGCTTTAACTAAATTAGAAAACTTTTTTGTCACCTCAATTCCTAGGTATGTGAATTGTTCTGACGCAATCTTAAAGGGCAAATGCTGAAGCCAAGAAGAATCTTCAATATTGACTGGCATCAACACACTCTTTTCCCAATTAATTTTATATCCAGCAAATGTACCATAATAGTTAATCAAATTAAGGATATTTGGAATGCTACTCCTGTGCTCAGAAATAAATAAAATTAAATGATCTGCTGTAACGAATCCAGACAGATGAACGGACCCAGGTATGCGAAGCACTCGGTTTTTAATGAGAGACTTCACACCAGTAACAAAAGTGTCCAAAGGGCTAGGCGAAAGGCAGGGTCGATGAACAGGCGGGAAGGTCGAAAAAGCCGGGGTCCGAGAAGCGAAGGTATCCAAAGGGTCAGGCGAAGAGAAGGGTCGTTGATCAGGCGGGAGGGTCGTTAGCCGGGGAAGCAGGCAGGCAGACACACAAACAGACCGGGCACGGAGGGAAGACGGGACGCAGGACCGGGGACTGGAGACGGCAGGTGACTCAGGGACAGGAGCTGGGCTGGGGAAGGAACGCAAACACAGGACAGGCTGGGATCTGGGAAAGCACAGGAACGGGAGGTAAACAGGGAGAAAACGCTCAGTATCGTTCAAAGGCATTGGCACGAATACTTCGCATCGGGCTATGGGCGTCTCTGCCCTTTTATGCCCCTCGTGGGCGATCCGGGATTGGCCCCCGCGGGGTGGCCACGCCCCACCTGGGTCGGGTCCATGACAGTTCCCGTAGATTTAAATGAGATTATTAACATCCATTCTGGATTTTGCACTAATATCACCGAAAAAGCAAATATATTTTCTAAAAGAGATTATTAGAATTTTGTGATCATTGTTGACACACCACAGCACACAACAACGAAATGTGTCCTCTGCATTTAAGACCTATGTGACATTGTGACATAGCCGGGGGCAGCTAATTCAGTGCCCAGGGAGCAGTACCTTGCTGATCGGGGATTCGAACCTGCAATCTTTAAATTACAACTGTTCTTCCCCGGCATTAAGCCACCAATGCTCACTTTTTATTAAGTAATATTTCATTTTATTTTATTTATTTATTTCTTTCAGTTCTGATGTTGAACTAGCATCATATCCAGCACTATTGTGGAAATTATATGATTTCGAGCCTCCTAGTGGAGGTGCTGCCTCCAAACCTGAAGTGTGCATACTGTCATATCCATATCCAACCCAGGTGTGGAGGTCATGTGGTTTCTGGCCTTACAGTGGAGATCGCCCAGTGTTCTGCAGCCAGATCCCCTTTTCAGTTGCTGGGGAGGGGGACCTGTGTCACTTCCAAGTAGTCAATTGTACAATGTCTCTGCAAAGGTTGAAAAAGATCCATCAAGTAGTTCTTGAGTTATCGTCTTAACAATAAAGCATATGCAGCAGTGGTGACTGACCCAAACCTATATATATTCCTTGTCCAGGCAATTCGGTAAGTACCTATGACAGTACATATAGCTTTTATATTAAAAAAAAAATCTATTTTAAATTGAGGTCCCTTGTACTCTGTAGTGATAGTATTACCCTTTTTTAACACTAGGTGTCTCTAATACCATACTGCTAATCTGGATTTCTCCAGGAATTTCCAAGAATTTTCCCTATCCTTGCTATTTAAAGACCTTGAGGTTCTATTTAAGGCTGTAAAAATAACTTCCAATTCAAGATTTTCTGTTTTTCAGGGGCTTGTCAAAATAAGAAATGGCATAAATGCCCTCCTGACATTTTTCTAGTCTCAGTTGCCCTGTCATTCTGCACTGGAGAGGTATTTACTGCTTAGCAATTTCATTAAGCTTCCTCTGACTGCACTGAAATGAAAGTAGGTCACACTTTTGTTGCACAACCAAAGTACCTGTGAATGGATTAAAATTGACTGCTGATTTCCAAACTACCCATACATCCTATTTCCAGCAGACCTTGGGATGCTGATCGAATTCCAAGTTCCAAGGAATCGGCTAACCCTTGTTATGCCAATGATCGTTATTAATTTGCTATACCATACTTCAGCATGCTACATTGAGCACATTTTTTAGTCCTTCTGCTCATCTGTTAGAATTCAGCTATTTGAATTTTTAAATACACCATCAATAAGAAATCTGACAGCCTACTGTAAATATGTATAACTTCTCTTATTCATATTGTCACTCAATGCAATCTGTGACACATATTGCCTTAGACAGGAAGATGCTAATGCAATGCTTTCTTATGGTCGAAGATTAAATTGGCAGTTAAATTGGTGTGCTCAATAATAAACAATGTAACTTATTACAGGTCTTAAACAATTCCTAAAGGTTATCACTGTATTGAGAACATTTATTTAAAAACTTGGTAACAAGTGGATAAATAGGTTATAGTAAGTACTGACAGGTACTAATAACCTATGAATATGACCATAGTGTGTGCATAGTTTTGCAATAACTGATGGTGGCTTTATTTTTACTCCTACTTGGCATCTGGTATCCTGTCATTTGATCAATTAAACATACAATTGACCTTGGTGTCGCTCAGAAAATGTTGTTATTCAGCTCCTACAATTAAAGCACGAATAATTTGATCCTGCGTTCCCTTTAATAATCATGCCTATTACCACATACCAAACTTTGATATTACCACAAGATATGTTCTGTTAATTATTATTGACAGGCTTAAACAGTTTTCTGTGCATGGGATTATGTGGATATTTTGGTCAATAAATGACTACTTTGCAAAAATTACAGAGCCTGGGTCTTTAATGTTGTAACTGAAGACAGATTATTTGATATGTAAATCAGAATGCACCCCATTTCTGTAAATGTAGTGCTTCTGTCTTATCAGTGCTATAATGTAGCACTAGCCCATTGGGATTAGCTACACTGTAAAGTGTGGTGTCAGTAACTGGCTGAGGAATGAGGATGATAAAAAGAGGACACACATTTATGTTTTTGTGTAAACAGAAGGCAAAAAAAGTAACAGATCACAGTTCTAATTAGCCCAGTAGCAATTGTGTGTCTCACCTAGGGTAGGATACCAAAACTGTCACCATCAATCTGAAACACATTTCACTCTACAAGGCAAATTTCACCACAAACATCCCATTTTGCTCTTTATCAATGAAGATGGTCTTTCATTTAAAAACATCATTCATATTGAAAAAGGAACAGATATAGTGTCCAATATATACTAATTCTCCATCCATTTTTATTGTACAAAATAATTTCTTAATAATAGTTTTCTACACTGGTTTCAGGTAGATTTAATTTGACAAGCAAGCAACATTTGTTGATCTAACATATGCATCATCAGCAAAACCTTTAAAAATGGACTCTTTAATCACTCGAGAGTCTAACAGGATGGTCTTAGCTCCTTAAATGTATCTTTGTTGACTCCGAGGTGGAGGCATGGATTTTACTTACCAGCTTTCATTGGATTTCAGGTTTGAATAGTGAATGAACCATATTATTAAGTAAAATAAAATGCTATATCCACATGGATAAAAGGATTATTCATAAAGTAGCAGCAGTACCATTCTGTCATTGTATAAAGTTTACACCGTACATTACTGGACTAAACGGCTTAAAACAGTGTCCTTGGTGTGTCAACAATAGATAGATGGATGGATGGGTGGATGGATTGATGAACCCCAATATGCCATTTATTGCAAATGCCTAGAGAAAACAACTCAGTAACAAAAAAAAGATTCATAGACATACTATGACGTAATCAAGCATTATTATTTAAAAAATGGCATCCATCCATTTTATTCTCAATGGTTTTGTAATTGCTTTAACTGCTATAATAGTGCAATTTTCACTCTTTTCACCTGCTATCACAAGTTACAATGCTTATATCATCATGTATTCCTGAGCTCCAGGATTTCATATTCTCTATTCCCATTTATGCTGAATTTCAACTGATCAAGTTGAAGGAGATAGGATGTCTCTATATTTGTGCTATTGGATTTTACAATAATTAATTTCAAAATCCGAATTGCATTCACAAAATGTACAGTTCACCACAACCTTTGGTGTTACAGCATTTGTAGTCATTCTTAGGGTGATGATAAACAAGGCAACTCTTTGAGCAATGTTGCTGACACTTTCCCATTGAAATTGGGCAACAAATTTCTACTTGAAAATCTTTGATTGGCAACAGGCAACTTTTCACAATCATCTAGTTACAGATGAACTGCCCATACCTGACTTGTAATTCGATTTATCCCAACAGCCAATGACAATTAATGATATCAATGTCTCTGCAGAGTTCCTACCTGGATTACTTTTAAGGGAAAATGTTTTAAATTAAAAATCTACTGAGACCCATAATTTTGTTGCTGCATTGATATTGCTTTTGTAATTTGAAATTGTTATTGAATATTGTCCAACAAGATAATTTAGCTTGAATAGCTTGAATGTACTCACTTAACTATTTATTTGTTTATTTATCTATCTATCCATACTCCGTACTCCATACTCCATTTTTGGGTGGCACGGTGGTGCAATGGTTAACATATTTTCTTTGTCATAGCTCCATGTGTGTGGAGTTTAAGTGATTTCTCCATGTCATTGTGGGGTTTGCTCTAGGTACTCTGGTTTCCACTCCTCACACCAACGATAGGCTGTTGTTAATTGTAGTTTCCAAATTTGCATGTAACTGTAGGTGTAAATGTGCCCTTTTTGTGCTTTGCAGCCCCAAATGTCTTATACCTACACACTCACCCTACAGATGTCTGATCATCATAAGCTCTCATTGACATAGTCTGTCATCACTGTTCACTGTACCATGTTAGCTTTCACCTTGCCTTTTTACGGTTAGGGTAATGGCATAATCAGAGGGAGACATGAGAGTCACTCATAGAGTAAAGTCTGGTGCATTTTAGATAATTGAAGTTCATAATTTAAGCTCGCTGACACTTTCAAAGATCAAAGTACCAACACTGTGTTATACTCAGCATAGTATTACAAGGTTCAGAAAATGTACCCGAGGGCCGTGACAATGCAAATCTCAATGACTCAAAAAGGAAGCCATCACCTTCTCTGCAGGGTAAATGCTCCTCTTTGAACGTCTGCATAAAGGCTTCCACCGGATTTCACTTGACTGATCATTCAGCTTGCAGTGAATCAGCTAATATAACATTACTGACGTCATATAAAATCTCTGTCATTTTCTGATTTGCTAATTGTTTAATTATGACTTTTCTCAGGAGAATTCTGATTGCTTTACTGGGACATATAGCAGATGGACAGGAACATGCATCCAAAAATTTTGGGGACTTAAAGCACAAGACTATGAGGAACCATGTTAGTATATCTATCTATCTTTCTATCTAATTACATTTAATACAAATATTTGCACATTGTAAGAAAGTAAAGGTTATATGGCTTTCAAAATACTATCTGTACATAGCATTAACATCTAAACAGATTACTGGAATTTTTTGAATAGTATACCAAACCAATATACAATATATTTAATATGTTTCAGATATTATTTGTAAATGGACAAAGTAGTAATTAGATGAAGTATAATATAGAGTATACACTAGGACTGATCTCCTTCCACCGGACACCTAGGGGAAGGGTAGGGAAAGGTCTTTACGCATGCGGTATGCCTTGGCTTAAACTACACTTGAATTGTCTTTCTTGTAAACAGTACAAAATATTCGGAATTAACTGAGTGTCTGCTATTGCATTGGTCCTTAATCATGCGCGGTGAGAGTGTTTCCTACTAATTCGCATAGCGGGTCTTCCCCTGTTTCTCAAGAGGTGGAATATTCCCGTCAACCACAGCCTACACAGGCGTGTGCATCACAGTTTACGAGAAAGACTTGGAGCAGGTCGTGGTAGTATTTTTGCAAGAGAAGATATTTGGTTATTCCTGGGGAGATTATACCAGCATACAAAATGGATATTTTTACGGCTATTTTACCGGTTTTGCTCGTAACGAAACCAGGTACGAGTTATGCTGTCAGATAAAATCGACTGGTTTTACAGACAGTTTGTGTCAATTACGGATGCCTTGTTTCTGCGTCTTCACTTTTTTTATGACCTTCGCCCATGCCGATTTAGGTTACTGGTATGACTGTCGTATTAGTCTAGCAAGCTTTTATAACTTTACTTGTGTAGAGAGAAGTTTAGCTTTAATGGCTGAATCAGTATAATCTGATCAACAACGTTAACCATCGCATAGTTCCTGCCCCATTTAAAGTCTGATTTAAAATAAACTGTACACGTGATTGCGCATGTAAAACGTATTCGGGTGAATGCACTGACATTTATATGCCTTCCTTGACAGCTGTGAGTTATTGTGTTGAACTCTCCGCAATAATAGGACAGATTATTGAGAAGGTTCGCACACTTGATCTTATCCCCCTAACATTTACGTAGCATGATCAGCCCGTATCAAAGACAAAATATTCCCATTTAACCAGGTTCAGTTTCCTATGAAGTTATCCTGGACACTATATACCTGAATATTTTTAAGGGATCGTTCTTTGAAATATATTCTGAACAGGAATGGTGATACGCGGACTGTTTCCTCCCAGAGGTTTCCCTTGCGTTTCACCTTAGTTCAAACGATTTGTTTTTCTTCCAGTTTTAGGGTTTGGAGTAGACCCCGAATTGCAACTGGATATCATCAATGAACTGGAATTTGCAAACGCAACATCTGGAATAAGCCAAGTGTCTGGGCTTCACAACAACAGCAAAGCCTTCTTATTTCGAGGTAGTTCACTTTTACGGCCAGCCACGATTGCTCTATATTATTATTATTATTATTATTATTATTATTATTATTATTATGTTATTGTTGTTATTGAAAACAAATGCAAAGAACTATCAAAGGGTGCAACGCTGCTTATGGGTCTATAATTGCTTCAGAAGTTGTTTAACTCGCTGAAAAAAATATACCTCTCTTCTCATTTATTTCGACGTGCGACCCGACGCGTGGATTTACTGTATATATTACCGGTGAAAAACATAACATGGCCGGAGCGCGACAGTGTCAAATATTAATATTTGAAAATGTATTAGGGATTACAAACAAAACGAGGCGTTTGCAACACGCAGACGGTCTTGCTTGTTCGTTAGGCTATTAGTGGAACAGTTTAGCTTTTATTGTCAGATGCACTTTGCACGTTAGGTTAATGTGATGCTTTATGCCGTAATATGTACATATGGATTCATGGACGTCTTAATACAACTATATATAAACAGAATGACGAACAGTTAGTTAACGGAGGGATCGCTGACTTTTCGGAAAAATCACCGAAAAGACCTAGTTAAAGCATGCCTTTATGATAATTGATATTTACTTGCCTTTCCGTAAGTTTGTCAGATTCAATACGTACTACATAGATACGTGATAAGTATAATATTAATATTTGGCAAGACGTTTCCCAAGAAATTCTCTCCAGATTTATAGGCTGATGGCTAACACAATATCCAAACTCAAACGACAGGGGGGTTGGCTATATTTAGTATTAAAAGTATACCGCTAAATCGCACATCGATCGTTTGAAATTTGTATTATTTCACGTTTATTTTCTTTTTCTTTCTTTCTTTCTTTCTTTCTTTCTTTCTTTCTTTCTTTTACTGTTAATCTGTACCCTTGTATTTCAAACTAAATGTTGTTTTGAAAGTTATTTGCATTTACATAGGACAGGTCATATATTTTAAGTTCCATTCGTCTTGGTATGTTAGGGTTTTTAATTATTACAGTAATGCAGCATTGTTAATTATAGTGTTTGGGTACTCATGCATAGTTGTTCAGAACATTTTCATAGCAAAAACAATGTGTATTGTCAATGCTTCGTTTACCATTCTTAACATTTATTCTTACATTTCAAAACCTCCCACCCTAAACAAGGAATTCTTTGATGTAGAAGCAACCTCAATGGACCATACGAGGGAGGGAAATTCAGTTGATTTAGCAGGCATCGATTAACTTCTGTCACAGGCTTTGCTCTGCATGGAATGTGCAATGTAGTATGTTTCTCAGGGTGGGTGCCCTAGCTTTTGGGAGCATCCAGCCCATAGTTGAAAGACATGCAGCCAGAGCTCCTGAACAGGTTTTTGTACCAAAGTGCTCCTTTGCTTGCAGGGTTGCTGTGTGTAATCTGTACCTGGATCAGGGATATTGCATTTATGACATCTATGACAACATACTAAAAACTGAAATGAATGAAACAAAGATAAAATAATAAATTAAGCAAAGATAAAATAAGAAAGTCAAACACGTTCTAAAAGACTACTTTGCTAAAAAAAAAACCTTTGTTTTCAATGACCAGAATACCTGGAACATGTTTTGTGCTTTTGAGGACGTTAATGCAGGGTGAGCACAATGTGTTCATGCAGAATTCTGTAAATATCATTAAATAAAATGCTGTACAACTTTCTGTGCATCCCTGCAAATTATATCACTAACACTTTAATTGAAACAACAATACATTAAAACTAAGCAGAAATGTATCTTTAAAATAAAAACTAAGAAAACTACACTGAAAACTAAAAATAAATTGGATATCATATAATAAGTGAAAATAATAAAAAAATAATAATAAAAACAAAAACTATAATAACAGTAACCTGGACTCTAGGGTTAAGTGTCTGCCAGTTCACAGGCCTCCTCGTCAGACATGCACATATGCTCATGACACGATTGATATAAATGCGGTTAATCTGATGTATTCCTGCCCACGCAGCCACAAATCACACTGGTTTCTGTTTGGGAATTTTGTCCTTTTCTCCTGCCTGAAACATTCTGCTCGACCATCGTTACTCACCCAATTAAAAAAAGAAAACCTGGCTGCACAATTCTGGGTAAAATATTGTAACAGGATTTGTGTAATGGGCCATGTTTATTAATAGTAAAGAGGAGGCAGTTCTTTATAAAGAAGGAGCCACATTTATTAACAGCACACTGCCAAAGACAACCAGCAGCGACACAGACAGGGGAAGTCCGCAGTTTATGCAACATCCACACTCGGGGTAGACTCTGTCGAAAACAGGCACTCCATGGGAGATACTACATGTGTATTCCATGGGTAGAATACTTTCTATTTACAGTGTAATTACATTGTTACACACATTAAATAACATGATCACGCATATAAGCTGTGTGGCGCAAAGCATGCTGGTAATTTAAATAATCGCAATATGGATCGCATTTTTTTTTCACTCAGAATCGAGATTGCAATTTTCTCTCTTGATTCTTCAGAAATATATTTCTTCTTCTTACATATTGTTTTTGTATAGATGGAACAAATAATATGTAGAGATGCATGACATATCGATCAATCTGATACGGTCATTTGACATTTAGACCTTAAACTAATTTAAACTTTCAGTATTCAAAGTTGGCAACACTGGAGCTACTACTGAAATAATGGTAATGATTGCGCTAGACAACATCATAGTGGTGGACTGGGATTTCTGTTTGCTCATTCACCACTTATAAGAGGTCTAAAAGTATTGGCCCATGAAATGTTTGTACAGCTCCTCCTCAGCTTACGATGGGATTACATGAAGATGAACCCGTCATAAATTGAAAATATCGTAAATCAAATATGAATACGATGTGAAAAATCACACAGACAAAACACTGTACGATACGTTGTTAAACGCTGTATGACATGTTTACGCCTGTGGTTGTGACACATTGTGGAAGCATGGTTATGTGGAAGCTGCCATCACCCAGCATTATCGTACAACAAGCCACTAGCTCAAGAACAGATCAAAATTCAGAGCTTAATGACTACTGTAGCATCGTTATCGCAGCATTGAAAAGTTGTAATATCTTGAGTCGACCCATCGTAAAGCAGATTCTTTATTAAATCTGGCCCATAGTTTGATTATTCATTTTTCACAGGAAAAGGTCATTTCAGTGATTTGCTGATTTACATCAGCAACCTTAACAAATTCCATGGCTTATTCTAAATTAAAAGGAAATTTGTGACTAAGTTGTTCTTATTGTACTGTACTGTAGGTAACAATTCTCTATTTGGATCTCTCTTCAGTAAAGCTAGGTTGCTTTTTGTAAGATCAATAGATTTGAATGTATAGTACTTTTTGTTTAAGTGCTTTTAAAACTGGGTAATTTTGATTTTTTTTTTTACTTGAGTTGTATTTTATTGAATGACTTTTACTTGAGTAACATTTTGGTGTGCTAGCTGTACTTAAGCACAAACGACCAATTACTTGAGTAAATTTGTTTTGTAATTTTATGCAATTCCAGACTTGCATAAAAAAAACAACATACTCATTATTTAGGAATAGTGCTTATGCAAAGCATCTGAAGTATGTTAAGCGCAAGTTGGAGTAGCCAGACAGGGCAGGCAGCTGCAAGCTGCATCTTCCCAGTCCTCACATTTCACGTCACAAGTGGCGAACTCATCTGTTCTAATGAGTATAGAGCTTTATAGAAATGTTAGCAGTTCATTTCATTGACTTTGCCTGACTTATAACAGTGTTTGATATGTTTGACATTTACTGGAGGATTTTATTAATCGTGTAATGTTTTGTACTTGTGTTTCTTACAATTGCTTAGGCTACGTTAAGCTGGGGTAGGCTAGGCAGGTTGAATAGTGGGGGAGAAAGGGGAAATCTGTCACACCTAAATTCTGTCTTGCGTAAGGAGTTGAAAAACAGTCTATTTTCTGTAGGAAAATTGTGCAATTTCTCCACCACTGTTCAGAACATGCGTGCATTGTATGGGCTTGACAGCAGTGTGACCCATGTGGAGGAGTGAACATCTAGTGCGCATCTAGAGAAATATATCTCGACCTTTACTATCAAGGGGACTGATGGTCATTCTTCCATGGGCTCCTTCTGAAAATTATTGTATTTGATCTTAATTAAATTATCTTATTTTATGAGCACTTCGACTGCAAGATGGTGTTTGGGCAATGAGCAAGATTTTGTATTTGATCAGTTTATGCTCTGTGAAGGAAAAATAAATAATCTACTAATGTATTATGCATATTATTAGTAAATTTCACCTTAAGGTATTGCTAACTATAGCTTCAGTGAGGTGAGTTAGTCAATGAACTCTTAATAAGCTCTGGATTTCTCTCAGCCTTGTTAAGTTTTAGGGTACTGTATGTTGTCTGTAATACTCTGTTTATGATTGAATTAGTATGTAGTATTACAAACATTCTCATTAAATATTGTGAGGCAATCTGCGGCCAGTTTCTCAGTCTCTTTCGTGATCCTGGCCACAATTACCTCTGTTCCTTTGTTTTGTAGATTAGTTTGCAATTTGGAAATCAGTGTATTTGTGTTCAGTAAAGCAATCTGTTAAACCCATTTTGTAAATCAGGTGTTAATTGCTGTTAACTATTTTAACACTCTCATTGTTTTTTCCTTTCCATGTTTCACTGCCACTGTCTTTTTGAGAAGTTCAGATATCACGCCTTCGTTTTTTGGTCAAGATGGTTTTTAGTATGGAATATTATGAAATGGAACGGTTGTTTATGAAATAGACCACTATATAAAATATAGTGCTTCAACAGTATTTTATGACGATGTAAGCAGGTAATGCCAAGCACCTCACAAAATTGACATTTTCTCCTTGTTTTCAGGCATATCTAGTCCAGATGCTTTGGTTTTTATCATTTTAGGCAAATATTTGTATGCGTTCTGATGCGTTTTAAGTAATCAAGTTAGACTTGATTGGCTTTAGCTTGTGTCTGGGTGTCTGAACACAGGGCTTTCCAAAGCATGGGTCAAGATACCAACAGGGGGTTTCCAGAGTACGGCAAGAGAAATAAACAAATAAAAAAATCTATTGTAATGGGTCAATTGTGATAAAAATAATCTACCGAGGGTATTACCCCGCCCAATCATATTATGATTGCACAAGAGAGTGTTCAAATTAGAAAGATAAAAGAAAAGAAATTGACTTAGTAAGTCTTCAATCATTGGATAAATCCATAAAACCAAATGAACCAATTCCAGTTGTTTGTTTTGCTCAAACAAAAGCTCAGAAGAGGTATGCAGCAACACTGCAACACTTTCATGAATTTGTTTAAACAATTAAGGCTTTGACCTAATGGATCATGACAAGCAGCAGGTTGCATCATTTAAACACAATTAAAAGACTAATTTATTTAACTGCAAATCAGATGGCAGCTTTATCCCAAGTAAATGAATTTTTACTGTATTGTGAAATTGTTCCTGGCGTTCAAAGAATACATAATGTTTTTAGCACTGGTTCTCCACTGTGGCCGCTGCAAAGTCTTTGGTACGTGAGCTAATTTCAGAAACCTTTTGACAGAACTAATTAAGTGATTGTCCCAAAACTGTAACAGAGCCACCTAGTGATAGCAAAGAGAAGGGCAGCCTCAGACACTCAATCTTGTCAGCTTGATAACTCAAAGAATTTTTTGGCCTATCTTTCCGAAACATTGCTAGAATAACACATTGTTTACGTATGTGTGTGCCTACGTGCCTGAGTATGTCTGGAATGCAGAGGGATTAAGGATGTTTAACCATTCAAAACACGAGCTCAGCCGTCAGATTGTCTTGTCAGGGGATGGATGACAACAGCCCACGACGCAGTGTTTAAGCACAAAGAACTTTCATTGCAGACTTAACTACATATTCAGAGCAAAGGGTTCTACAGGGAACACTTAATATCCAACACATTCACATTCAGGTAACACATGCAATGACCAGCAGAGGAACAGGGCATGGGTAAGCACATACACTGCATTGCCAAAAGTTTTGGGGCACCTGTCTTTACACATTGAAAGTTCAAATCTGTAGAGTCAGTAAATACAGTAGGCATGTAATCACAGGTGAAATGAAGAAAAGCTTGCATGTTTCTAATAGATAGAGGTTTATATTAAGTCCCCACACATACACACGGTCTTTAATGAATAAATACAATACAATACAATTAATAATGTGATCTCATTATGTGAAATATTTTTAAGGCTGCAATTGAAATACATAGATATAATACACAAGGTCATACAGGATAATGTGAGAGGACAGATTTGACTCAGTCACTAAATGGATCTGTCC
>JABFDZ020000089.1:234811-260467 GCA_019775955.2 Pollimyrus isidori | reverse complement strand
CCCCCACCCCCAAGCCATAGAAAGCAAGATGGGATCAGCAAAGAAAAGCATCCCAACGTACCCGTACTTGTTGTTTATAATTCCAAATCATCATTACTGGTGTGTGGACTGTTGGGGGGCATCTGGAGTACCCAGATATAACCCCAGGATGGCACAAGCAAATTCCACAGACATGGAACCAGGGTGGAGACTTGAACCTGTGCATGTAGAGGTATGAGGCAATAGAGCTGACCACAGCACTGCCCCTAAAATTAACATCACAAACAATAAATATATTTCGAATGATTTACAGATATTTGCTTTGGTGACATCTTTAAATGGTTGAGAAGGAGTTTGACTTGTGGCAAATAAACATTTCAAGTTTTAAAAATGTGGAAGTTTGCCACCTTTTTGCAAATGTATCACAAGCCTTTCCCCTGACACCGAGTTAATATTTGGCATTCATTTCCCAAACCTGGTTTCCTCAGTCCTTTCGTCTCTGATTTCAGGACTACAATTTACTGCACTTCCCTGGATGCCTCTGCTAATCATGATGCTACTTAATGTGCAAAGCACAATCCCATTAGGATAAGGGCTCCTCATAAAAAGTTACTTATGGAGGAAAATGACCGGTCTCAATATAGTATAAATCCGAAAGAGCTCACTCGCAGATGCATTTCACAGCACCGACAAAGACAAAATGAGTAGAAGGGTTTCCATTTAGTGTAGTATACATAAAAAACCTCTGTAGAGATCAGATTTTCTGGCATAAATGAAGACATTTTTCATTTTTAATGTGGCCTTCCAGCCAATAAAATTCAAGACAAAAACAAAATATCAGTTAGTGTTATGCCCCGCCCATCACGTCTATCTGATCCTCCTGTCTCCTCCCTAATGTGGCCCTGATGAGCCACGCCTATTGCTTGTTAGTCTATGTATATAAGAATCCGTTTGTCTCATCATCCCCAGTATCATGTCCTGCCCTGTCTGACCCTCCAGTCTCCTCCCTGGCGTGGCCCTAACAAGCCACACCTGGTGCTCCTTAGCTTTACTTCTCATTCCTGGCCTCTTGTTAATCACTCCCAACTGTTTCTTGTTTGCTCCTTTGTAGATTCAGTATTTCCCAGTCTCGTGGTCCCCAGTTCCATAGTTAATATTAGTCATGCTTTGCTGCCTGGTCATTCCGTAGTTTGCTCTACTCCCTCTTTTGAGGCCCCGTGATCCAGCTTTGTGCCTTGGACCCAAATAAAGCTTATCTTTTCCCCCAACTCCTGCTTCCGCATCCATTGTCCTGCTGCACAAGACAGCCAGTCCGATCATTAACATCCCTCCTGTCTGCCTGTGCCCTACCATGCAATAACCTCCTCGTTTTGATGCCTTTTGGTATTGCTTTGTTTCCCTGCTCTTGTGTCATTAAATAAAATCCCTTCTTGTTTTGACAAACACCTGTTTTTGAGTCTTTCGTTCCACAACACATGACAGTTAGTTACAAACAAACAAATTAAAGAATCTACAACACCTTGGTTGCACAATTATGTACACTCCATCCCAAATTCTTAGGGGGTTATTCTCTTTCATTTACAATGAAATCTGTAGAAACACTTTTATTTTGAAAATGAAAGCATAAAAGTACATTGGAACTCACTCAGTTGAAGCTCAACTGGTGCTTTGTCATTGGACTTTTGTGCTAATCAGTTTGTTCATAACAAACACCATGTTTGAACATAAGGGTACCTGGCACCTGTGCACCTTAGGACACAGTTTTATGATGAATTTTTCAGTCATATCCAAACTGCATAGTCATGTTTGGGACACTCAGGTGAAAAGACAAGCTGAACTGTCAACTGATCACCTGGTGAATGCCAGATAGACCTGGAGCACCCAAACATCTCATGAGGGGGTGCTAGGAGTATCTGGCAGAGCTCCCTATCCAGGAGATCTTCAACTCACACCTCTGGCTGAACTTCTCTTGTATCCTAAGGGAGGCCGGAGACATTGAGCCTGAATGGGCCATGTTTTGGAGCTCCATTGGATTAAGGCTGAAAGGAGAGAACACGGACATATTACTTTGAAGAGTACAGTGTGGTGGACTGATGTCCTGGTTTTGGGGTAAGTATGCTCTATGCTCTTAGAGCCCAAATTACATCACTGAAGAAAGATGCAAACTCAGCGCGATAATCAGCTGTAAGAAGCTCAGATGAGATTCCTGGTGTTGAGTTGATCAATCTGCCAATAGTAGTAAAGAGGAAATTGGGGTTGTCCCTGTTATTTTCTATCAGATTTGAAAAATTTCTGACATGCTTCAGTTCACTGTTTAAGGCTTTCATGTTATATAGCACAAAGATCCATTAGCTTTGTGCACTTCCGTTTTTTTTCTGTGCGTCTGCAGTCTCTTTTGAGTCTTAAAGTTGGACTTGTCCAACTTTATCTGATGCAGTCTTACTTTTCATTAGGGCGATAATATTTATACATTCTCTAATACTGGAGTTAAATCTCTCAATAAATGAGAGGAGGGGGAGTTCAAGAGGAGGAAAAGAGAGAGAATAAGGTTATTAAATGCGTCAGTAGAATCAGCCATAACATAACAGCCTTTCTGTTCAACATAGACACACTGAAAAGACTAAACTTGTTTCATTAAGTACAGTACCATTGATATCAAGTCAGGTCTCTGGAACGAGAATGACATCAAGATTCTTCTTTTCAATCAGCTGGCCTACTATTAAAGACGTGCTGTCGAATGAGTGGACATTCAGTACTGCAGCCTTGAGAAACTGGGGATTTAATTTCTCTTCATTGAGGTTAAGACGCACTAATCAAATTATAGTTATCAGAAACTCTCTGCTGGCTCTTTCTAATGCTGCCATGCCACCTGCTATTACAAATAAGAGGGACGGGTGTAAATCTCAATCTTACGGCACCGATCCTCACACATTCCTCCAAGCACACTGCTGCATATGCGACGCATGTCTTTAGCAGGTGAATGTGGCTTTTTTGCCGGATGACACTGTCTCTGATAAGGTCCCTGGGTGGATGCGAGTTGCTGTACAGCAGATTTGATATAAGCCTTTATGCCCTTGACAAGTTGAGGTGCAACCCATCATGTATAAACAGACACCTGTGTTGCCAGCACAGATTACAGTTGTCAATGAAATGTACTTTGTGAGTCACACATGCAGACGTGAGCCAGGTATGCAGTCACAGTAGCCTGCTGAAACGGCTGATCCCTTGGACGACCGTGGGCAATGGCCCTGATACTGTATGTGCACCTGTACTGAGAGAGATGTAAGGAGCTCCACTAGGTAAGTCCCTTTTTGAAGCCTCAGACTGTTCTTTAGGTATGTAATTTGTGCCCAAATGCACCACAATCCTGTTTGCATGCTGGTAGTTACGTGGGATCTCTGTAGCAGAATTTTTAAAAAGATTTGTTACTCATGTCCCTGATTATTGAGTCCCTGATGAGCAGATTTCTCTGTGTGTTTGTGTCCGTGGGGTGCGGTTCTGGTGGGCTTGCAGAGCAGCCAGACCACGCGGGGCTATGGGTCACACAGTCCTGTGATGCTGGGGCCTGTCATGGCTCTGGCACTGTGAAGACAGAGTATGAAGTAGCATGAGCTCTCCTCGATGGGGTACTCTGGCTCAGACTCTGAATGAGACCTGGTACCAGTCTCTGGGTTTCAGTGGTGGTTGTCAATCAGGCAGCTGCTTGTTGCTCTTACCTGGATCACTTTCCAGGCCTCCGGCTTCTTCACCCCAGGGATGGATGCTGAGATCAGCTTAGGGCCCAGCTTATCCCAGTTCATTACAGCTGATACCTCTGGATTTGTGCTCAGTCTATTCCAGGGCAGCGTAATGTCAAATCATCCACCTGTGTGGCCGGGACAGTGAAAGAGTCCAAAAATTGTTCCTAATTTTGCAGAGTGTAGAAATCCTGCTTTCCAGTTCTGAAACTCTCTGAGAAAGTTTCAGGCAGTCTTAATAGTTGCTTTCATTTTGTGTTTCAAACTAACAGCACACTTAGACACCATAACTCATACTTATTGACAACTAATTGTTGTTGTTGAATGGACAAATGCTAGATTATATCTTTTAAATGAAAAAAAATTTGGTACTGTCCAAAACAGACAGTCCTGTCATTTGGTCTGGCAGTCTAATACATACTCCTCCCACATACACCAACTTGTGTTTTTACACGAATGCTGTGAGTTCTTGTTATGATATCTAGATCTGACAGTACACTTATTTATTGTAGTGATGGGAAGTTTGGCTCTTTTCAGAGAGCCGGATCTTGTAACACAGCTCCCAAAGAAGAGCCACTATTTCGGCTCCCAAACGGATCTTAACAGCTATGATCATCTGTAGCCTCATATTTTAGCCTAACTTGGTAAATATGAATGCTTTGTGTTTTGATAAACCCTTTTGCAAATTATTTGGCATATTGTTTTTTTTTCAATTTAGTTTTGTCAGTCATATGTGTTGTTTCTGCAAAATATAATAGTGATTGAGTAGTACAGAAGAAAACAACTGTCCAAGGTACCTGTCTACACTTATTTCCACAGTCACCTCCTGAAATGGTTGCAGGACGGTGCAGACCACCAGCTCCCATTCCTCTTGACTTGGCACATCAGCAGGTGTGTTGATGAGGGCCAGGGTGGAGAGGATGGCATCTTTGTTTCAAGAATGCATTTCAACATATAAAATGTTGAGTTCCACCTGGTGGCACACTCTTGTTTGGGCCTCAGTTCAGGCAACCCATTCTGCCGCTACGTGGACTTCAGCCTCTCTGCAGCTACTGAGCTTCTGTGGAAAAACTGCACAAAGGCCTTTACCTTGTCCACGGTCATTTTCACCACCTTCAGGGAATCTCTTATCAGGTTTAATGTATGCACCAGACAAGGGTGGTGGGTCCACTTCAGAATTTCTATGGCTTTGGTGATGTTTGCAGCATTATCACTCACACAGCACACCACTTTGTCCTGTACCCGGCATTCATTTACTACTCTTAATAGCTCCTCTACTACATTTTCTGCAGTGTGTCTGTCAGTGAACTCAAAGTAGTCCAGCAGGAAAGATGTCATCATGTAATTTTCAATAAAGTGGCAAGTGACAGACATGGAAGAGCAGGTTGTTCTAGAGGTCCAGTAATCAGTTGTCAGGCAAACTGATGGAGCTTTTTCACCCTGCCTTACCATAATGCACATTCTATGTGATATAGCTTTGGGATCATTTTTAGGGACAGTATTTTTCTACTGGGTAGAGTATATGTGGGATTTAAGGCAAAACTTTTAATACCTTTCTCCCTCACAATGGAAAAGGCTGGGAAATCAGTGGCAATCATTTTAGCCAACTCCTCATCAATACTGTGCTGTTTGGCTGGGGTCATCTGTCAGTCAGCCCATTCTCCTCTGACCTCTAGCATCAACAAGGCATTTCCGCCCACAACACTGCCGCATACTGGATGTTTTTCCCCTTTTCACACCATTCTTTGTAAACCCTAGAAATGGTTGTGTGTGAAAATCCCAGAAACTGAACAGGTGTTCCTAATAATCCTTTAGGTGAGTGCATGTATCCTTGATATTTGGGGTAGGGAAAGAACAACATCCAGGGATTTTTACAGATTTTTTAATATTTCTGTTCTTGAGTATTGGAACTGGTCTTCCACAATAGAAGATGACAAAACTGATACAAGAGAAAACAAGTAAGGTCAAGTATGGATCGGATCAAGTATGAATATCACCAAATTGCCTCTATGAGTGTGCACAGTTGCTTAAACTACAGCTCGGTCACATAAACAGTACTCATCACCGATGCAGTGCATTGTGGTCTATATATTATGCCAAAGACTGATTCAATATGGTATTTGCAAAAGTGAGATAAGATGAACTTTAGTAATCCCACAAAGGAAAAATTTGGTGTTACAGTAGCAAATACAGTAGCATATCCAACATGATCACACAATACAACAATATAGTATGGATAAAGTGCATGCCAAGCACACCACAATTCGAAGTTCAAGGTACACTTGGTTGATTTTAGGAATGGGACACTCTTGAATACTTGTTCTAAACACATGAATATACTGTAGGTTGCATCCTCACCAAACGAGACCAATACCATGATTCATAGCACACAAATCTGTTCTTGGGGGCAATTTAGAAAGACCCATCTGGCCAAGACTACAAGTACGATTTTTGCGTTTTTGATATTGAGAAACACCCTCTGTTACTTGAAGACTTGGACAATATTTTTTTATTTTTATTATTATTATTTTATGGCCTGCATAGAGAGGTCAAAGAGATGCACTGGTAAGATTGCACGGGGTGTATATGACTCGTTGTTGGTATGTGGATGGATGGATGGATGGATGGATGAATAACTGATGATATTTCACCTTACTGTCAGGGTCAGCCCCTGTTGTCCTACTCTGTGCCCCTTCCCCGTTTGGCCAGCAGGTGTCGCTGGTCATCCCGTTATTCATGTTAGCCTTTGTTCTCCTTCTGTTTCCTGTCTGGCCACATGGCTCAATGTGTTAGATGTACCTGCCCAGTTTGTCTTTACTTGTGATTTGTAGTCTTTACTTATCCCCTTTAGTTTTTGATCCCTTGTGGTCCTTTTGGTTTTGTTAGTAGTGTTTTGTGTTTTATTTAATAAACCCTGTTTTTGTGTTATTGGACCTGCCAGTGGGTCGTCCATCCCTCTTTGTGTCTGCTCCATGCCGTGTTCCCTCACCAAACCTGCCCGGATCCCTGACACTTATTCATTGGGTTACATCTTGGAGAAAAAAATAATGGTGCCCTAACCTGACATAACACATAAACATGTTTAGTCTAGAGTCACACCATTTGTTTGAAAAAAGTAGACAAAATGAAGTTTTGTGCAAAGTATGGTTTTAATCCAGAATATAGAGTCATACTTAAGGGAGTTAGAGCAGAAGTCATCCTAGAAGATGTGACAAGTATTTGTTTAACTAGAGCAGGTTGTCAAAATCCAGCATTTGGGTAGCTTTTCTGATACCATTCTACTGTATATCAGTTCATTGAACCCATTACCCCAATGCTTCTAGAAGGTGGACATTCTGCTGGCAATTCTTGTTAGGAAGTCATTCAACTAGACTTCTGCCCAAATACAGCAAGTGCTAAGCTACCTAGCGATAGGAGAGTCCCCTTAGCATGAGCAATTGATGATATGCCTAGTAATTTCAAGGAGCAAATTAATGAGTTAGCTGTAGCATATAAAATTAGCCCTAGTACCTTGAGTCAGAAAGCAGTGAACTATATTTGTGGAAAAGGGGATGGAAATCCCAGCCCATTTTTCTAAATCACTGCCTTTCCGTGACCCTGTAACAGGTGCCACGAGTGGTGTTACACAAACGGCAGGTCATACACAAGTGTTTATTCTCAACACATTGGTATTTAATTCCTTGCCAGAAAATGTTCAGCGTGTTGCTGCGGGACATGTGAAACAGGATTCTCAAACTTAACAAGAAAGATGCCTACCCCCTACCTCATATAGAGGGGACATTCACTTTGTTGTCAGGTTCAACCATCCCATCAGCCATATGATCATCCCAAGATTGCCTCTACAACTCCTTTTGGAATATGGAAATTTAGGAGATTGCCTCAAGGCCTTACAAACTGACCTGCAACATTTCAGTGAACCTCAGAAAAGGTGATGGAGGGAATTAATTTTCAAGAAGTCATTGCTTATTTGGATGACTTCATCATCTTTTCAAACACATTAGAGGAGTATGAGAAATAGGCAATGAGTGTTGAAGCATGCATATTTTGAATTTGTTATTTTCCAAGTGTTTGAGGAAGTGAAGGTTCTTTCATACTGTGAGGAACCTAGGGTATGTGATATCAGCCCAAGGAATTCAGCCAGATCCAGACAAAATTGTTGCTGTCAAGGACTAACCACATGCTCATACAAGTAAGGAGCTCAGGTCAGTCTTTTGTATTGGCAGTTTGATAGAGATTTTCCCAAGATTATTAGGCCACTCGTGATTCGTTAAAGGGAGATTTTTCACCCATGCACAAAGGACCATAATGTAGTCTATGAACAAAGTCACCCTTCTTGGGGGACAAATAGACTTGTCGGGTAGCTTTTGATTTTAATCATCCAGAAGCTAACCTCAGCACCTTTGCTTGCTTTGGCAGACAAGAAACTCCCATATGTTCAGCCTAAAGATGCCAGTGCAGCAGGGTGGATTACATACCTGCTACATTTCAAATGTCTTTGCCCAGCATGCCTTTAATTAGTGAATCCGGTATAAAGAGGGTAGTTTTTCCGCACTTGAGGTGTGTGCTTGGTGGTGGGGTGCCTGCTTCCACTGGCCACTTGTCTGGCAGGCCGTTTTGGTGCCTGGAACCTCGCATTGTCATTTTGGCTACCTGGAAGGGTGGTCACATACCCCACCTTGTTAATGATGCCCCCCCACTTGTTGTTGGGTGGTCCGTTATTGTCGAGGGATTTATAAATCAAGATGAGCCGCTGCTGCTTTACTTCTGCATGCTTCTTCTACATCCATGTTCAATGCTGTTCTTGCTTCTGCACATTTTTACTTCCATGTTTTTCTCTTTGGTTTTTTTTTTATTGTTTAATGGTATTGGTATAGCACCAATTTAACCATGTCCTGGATTTGTTAAACTGTATGTGAATGTGGTTTATGTTTTAAGTCATGTGTCCTGAGTAGTTAAGCCTAAAACCCCTTGCTCAATTTTATCTTCACTGTTAGTTGCCTTTTATCTGGGTTGGAGTCTGAGGGGGGAAGGTTTGATGCCCCAAAACTGTATTGCAGCGTCTTTAAGTGCCTGCTGAATAACTGTTGTGTTTTTGGTGTGTGTGAGGAGCACATGTGTGGTCTCATGGTGAGCGAACCTCCCTACTGCCATGGTCATGGTTCATGGGAAATGAGAACGAGTTTTCTTTTTGTATCAAGCAACAAAAAAGTTGCAGCATGACACGTTTGATTTAATTTGCCGTGCTTGATTATTGCACACGCATACATCATGATGATGATTCTAAAACTATATATCGTGCATATCTACTTGGGCAGGTTGGGGACTGTCTTTCCTTGCACTGTGTACTTATTCCCAAGCCTGCCCTCAACATGGGTGTTGCAGACCTCTCTGTCCATTTGCACCTATTAATCTTAATTCAATCAATTATATTCTTCATTAAAAGTCAGTGGCCCACTGCCAGGAAACCGCAATCCAATTTTCCCTTTGAAATAAGGAAGTGATATTTACTGAAGAGCTCTTCCCTATCAGTGCTCACATGAACTGATTACTGGTACAATTATTGCAGCTGTTGCTAATATTTCAGTCTTTTATTTTCACAAACAGTTCTCACTGTAAAAAAAAAAAAACAAAGGATTGGCCTGTTTACTCATGCAGTATCCTGTGGAGAGATAGGGGCTCCACCATTTCTGACCACAGTGTCAAAGCAATATTTTAAGGTAATTCTGGATTTGGCAAGAGGTCTCTTCACACTCCACCCGGGCCCTCTGTAATGAGCCACGCTTTAATAAAAGTAACAACTGGGCACGAATAATTGAGATGTTTAAAAATCATTTATTGGCACATGCTAAGCTCTCCTTTCTCCCTTTTTTCCTAGTAGCAATAAACATTATAGCCAGCTTGCTCCCTGCTTTAGATTATAGTTGTCCATGTGGAGCCTGGGTCGGCAGGGACCCAAAGCGGCTCCCTCAGGATGGAGAGATGATGAAGAATGGGAGAGGTTTGCTAATGGAGCTAGAACTGTCGAACGTGTCTTGATAAGAAAATATGGGATTTCAGAGAACAACTTAGATGACAGGCTCTAATACTTGCAGCAAAATACTTTGGCAAACCTGGCATGCATTTACAAGGGGAGCAGAGGGAAAAACAAGTACCGGTATTCGAGTCTGGGTAGGTGAATTAACCAGCAGAACATCTACAATACCTGGTACCTGTTAACACACACTGTGGAGATTTGGCTGTGTTGGACGACCTATGTTCATATCCATTTATAATTTCCTTCAATGCCCCTCTACTGAGACTTCAGTATTAGATTATTTCATAAATTCTATTTAATTAATTTGTACAATGTAACTCTGGCCTTCCATATTTACCCATGGTTCCCGGTTATGGTGCGTCTCTAATACTGGGCTAGAACCATCTGCGTCAAAGCAGAGTGGTGCTGGTCATTGGATTGCTTAAACCCTTATCTATTCAGTGCAATGTCACTATTAAAAAGGATGCAGATTCTCCTCTGGATTTGATGGTATGGCAAGGGGAGACATTACAACCTTTTGTAAATCTTGTTTTTTAATGGTCAATATAGTTTATTGTGAACTAAGCAATGTTCCTTCTTTGAACATGTAGGAGATATAGTAAAATAAGATCCAAACATTTATTTATTTAAATACAGTGGTACCTCAGAACTCCAGATCGAATCCTAAAAAGTTCGAGTTCTGATCAAATTTTTCCCCTAAGAAATAATGGAAAACCAACTAATTGGTTCCCGGCCCCCCAAAATTACACCTAAATATGTTTTTTTTTTTAGCATTTAAACACAAAATGAACAGGATAAAACAAGAAAGAACATTTTTTTCTTAATGGCTTCCAAAATAATAAAGATTTTATCTCAGCATTACCCCTGTCCTGGCTCTTTCCGTGTGCCACGCCCCCTTCTTAACCTCCTGTGGGATCCCCATGTGATCAGCTGTTTCTGGTTGTTGTCAGTAGTCCTCTGTATTAAGTTCGCATTTCAGTTTTCCCCCAGTCTGGTCATTGGGTGCCTTCGACTTGCTTACAGCGCTGGCTTAAAGCAACGCATTCTGATCCTGACGCAATGCATTACAGTTAGATGCATTGCAACCTCTCACCCGGCTGCACAAAATAGAACCGCCTCCGTGACGACACACCTTTGCCCTTATTGACTGAAGAGTTTAGTTACACGCATGACATCTGTATCCCAGGCAATACCGATGCATAATCTCCTATTTCTCCCGAATATCACGTAAAGCAGTGAGAAGTGGTTTTCAGTTAATTTACCTGGTAAAATAAAGTTTAAATAAATTACATAAATGCTCTAATAGTACACGTAAATTAGTGGTTTATTTAATGTTAGTTATTGTTATGTTGCGCTGCTTTATTTGGTTAATCATCCAGTCTGTGAAGGCATTCAAGTAAGAATTGCATTGTAGTCTGTACATGACAATAAAAACTTTGAATCCGGTCAATTGTTTATTTTTATTATTACTCTGTATTCATTAATTCGTTTGTGAAAGCAAATTTTTAGGTTGTAACATTTGTGCAACTATCACATAACTTTTTGGTGAGCAATGGCTAACAAAGTAATATCAAGTGCAGTGTATTACCTGATACAGTATTTTCAATAAAACTGCATTATGACCAACTAGCGCTGCTACTGCAGCGAATGCAACGCAGACACTGAAGCATTACCTATTGTTTCCATTCAGAGACGTGTCGCGTGACGCATTTCCTGGCGCGTACAATTTATATTAGGTCAGCGTTCACGGTTTCACTTCTGATATTCAGATCGAGTTCTAGGTCAAACTGGTTTGTTTGACTTTCAAGAAATTTGAGTTTGAGAACCGAGGTACCAGTGCATTTTTTTTTTTTAGCATTTGAACACAAAATGAACCGGATAAAACAAGAAAAGCATATACTGTGTTGCGTATCTGGAAGCAGGCACAGACCCAGAAGTGCAAGGAGCGAGGGCAAAAGCAAACCAGCTCTGGGCAGGAGCTGTGCGAGCGGTAGCCGCTTTCCCGGCTGGGGAAGTGGGCGCTGAGAGCCGAGGAGCAAGGCTCGTAGCGAGCGTAGTGTCCAAAGGAGTAGGCAGAAGAGGTAGTCGGGTCACAGGAAGAAGGTTCATTAGCAGGCAGGTCCGTCCGACGAAGAGAGACAAGGGAGACAAACCGGGGGAAGGCAGGACGTCATACACTGGGTTGGGACGGAAAGGCAGGTCACGGACACTGCTGCGAAACAAACAGGGAGGTAAGTCTCGGGACAGAGGGAGAACGAGGAAACATTTTTTTTTTTCAAACTGGTTGGTTCGACTTTTAAGAAATTCAAGTTCTAATGAGTTCGAGAACTGAGGTACCAGAGTATATTTATTTACTGGATTATATTCATGCTGATGCATTAAAAATAAGCACTGTATTATTTAAGTTTATGAATATGTTATCTGGTTTTAGTTTTAGCTTGCGCTACTCCTGAAAAAGGTTTTTACTTCATTATTTTTCCAGCCTTTAATTCAAACTCTACTGAATAACTTAACATATTCATTCTGATATGCCTCAATGCTTGGTTAATGGTGAATTCTTGTACATCTGGCATTCAAAAGCACCATACAAACCTGTTTCTGGGCCACTAACAAATTCTCAGAGTGAATGTTTAATTGGCAGCAGGTATAAGAGGAGACAGAGTAGGTAAAAAACTATGCCTTTCTCACATCAGTCAGGCTTTGAATTGTAAACAGTCAATGTCATTGTGATGGATTCCCAGTGTGCAATGAATGATGCAGACACATTTCATATAGAACTCATCTGCAGTATTCACACTGGCTACTGGGTATGGAAATAGTTAACTGGGTGAATTGGTAGTGTCACTTGTCATCTCAACCAACCACAAAGTTTGTGACAATGAGGTTGATGGATGTACTGTGTCATGCGAGCTTTAGGCATTCTCAACTCAGATACAGTAGATGATTAGCACTGCCCTTTCGCTTAACATAGTGAATTCTGGTGGGCAAAGACCGACCTAGAATTTCAAGCAGACAACAGGATTTGAATAGATGTGGAAAGAATTTGTTTTTTAGAAAACTGCTGTTATATGGTGTCTCAGTCGATTTTCTTCATCTGTATTTTGTGGTCTTTCCAGGTGCCATGTTCATTTGAACTTTCCTCAGGATCTTGCCAGTATAAACAGAACGGTCCAAGTTACACTGGCAGCTGATTGTCAGGGTATGACAATGACCACAAACAGTTAAATACGGTGGTATTAACACAAACAGGGACTATTTACAATTTCCCCTGCATTCCCTGTGAGCTGTTACTGGGATCTATCATATGCGGAGCCATCTCTCTGGTGCTACATTAAGGAAAATACTGTAACCAAAGTTAGTAACAGTCTTCCAGAGACAGGTGCATAGGCTACGTGGGCTTGTTTTGTGTTGAAGACATGGTGGAAGGTGTTGACGGAGCTCAGGAAAATATTCAGCTGTCTAGAGGACTAGGTCAGAGGTATGGTCCTATTTCTGCTTTTATGAGACGGCAGAAGGATAAATGATTTCAGTGGCCATCCTGTCTACGGAACATGTAGAAAGAAAATATCTGCAAAGGGGAGACAACACGTCTAGTCTTACAAGTCATTTTTGTGACCACCACTCTCTACTTTATGGCGAATGCAAGGTAAGGTTACTTTTTACTTAAAGCATGATGTGGGGGACTTTGGAATAGGGGAAAATGCTATGGTTTGTCTAAATTGGTAACAGCTTGTCAATAATATAAATGGAATCGTTCAGTGTTATCTACTCTCGTAAAAACATTGGGTAGCACTTTACATTAACTGCACCATCATAATGTTTTTTTAAACATCATGTGTGTATACCCTAGCATCCTAAGAATAGTGTGATGCAGCCGTTTGCCAAGAATGAACTGGTTTTACTTTTCCATAAAGTGGTTCACTGACCAGTGGAGTTGGTGGAGCGGCGGAATGATATTGGTGGATGCTCTGTACCTCGAAGCCAGTGCTGTTAGGCCCAGATGGAGATATTCCAGGGACTCCCCCACAGAGCTGATATCTGACTGCTGACGTTCCAGTAATGTGTCTTGTGGTACAGTGAGTGGGTTCAATGAGGCACAAGACCGACTGTATTCAAAAAAAGTCTAGCTGAAAACCAGAATGGGATCCAAAACATTAGACAGAGTTGAAGTCGTGAGGCGGGCGAAGGTCAGGTGAGGTGCAGGAATGATCCTGAGGCAAAACGGGTATCGGTAGTCAAGGGACAGCCGGTGGTCAAGCAAGGAGTGAGGGCTGGCTGCAGGAGCTGGACAGGTCTTGGGCTCTAAAGGCAGGAATAAATCAGGAGATCATTAGGCAGGCAGACAGATACAAGAACACTCAAACTCTCAGGAAAACCATGAAGATTTTGCATTTGCCAATGTGTAACTAAGTCAATTAGACAAAACAAACAAACAGCTGGGAGAAACACTGGGTCTAGAAGATCTGTAGATAGGGTAAAATCAGCCAATCCTGACACACTGGGATTCCCCCAGAGGTGTGGGCATAGTAACTGAGGCTACCCATTTGACATCATTTGGGGTCCCTTGGGCTGCTCCGTGACAAAGCGAGAACTACCTGTATGTGTCGCAATGTGTTTACAAAATATAAATCTCATTAATATGGGGCCTGTATCAGAAAACAGGATTCCTTGCTTAGCCGGATAACTTGCCAGAATTAAGGTCTCCCAGTTTAAATGATATGCAACACTGAATCACATGACTGGACAGTGGATAAAGGCCACTATGGTTTATTTAACAAGAAGTTAAACTCCGACAGGTCAGAGAGTGAGAGGGGTCGGGGTAAAGGGGAGTCTCTGAAGAAATGCTTCAAACTAGGATACAAACAAGGAAACCTAACACCGCAAGTGGAAACAAACAGAAGTGTTGAAAAGGTGAAGAATATGATTTAAAATAGCAAGAGTATGTCCACTGGTCTTAGCATTATACTGAAATGCAATTCAAGTAAAAAAACAAACACAAAAAAGAGAAATTATAGACGGCCATATGATTGTTATTAAAAAAATTATGATTAATGGGTGCATTCTTGTGTGCAATACAGAAAATTAAAAATTATTGAATAGTTTAATTGTCTAGTGTACTTTAATCTTTTGGTATTTCTATTAATAAAACTACATTTCAGAGAGCAAACAAATACACATATTTGTAAAAAATGTATTAAGACCAGTGGTGTTCCTTATTTTTTAATTATAATATTTAAAAAGTAGATGATATATTTTTCAAAGCTATTACAATTAAATATTCCATAAAAACCACCTAAAAAGCAACTAAAAACCATGACAGGATAGTCACAGCTGATCGGACTCCGTCGCATGTAACAGTCTATGTTTCTAATTTTTAAAAGTAGTATCAATTTCCCCATTAATATAGGCCATAGGAGAAGATCAAGGACATGGTGGTGGCCTTCTCTAACAAACAAAGGGAGCTGGCCACAGGATATGCTGGCATAATTCACGGGCAGACAGTGGAAGTGGTAGAGGAGTACAAATATCTGGGTACTACCTTTGACTGCATCCTAAAGTTAGCCTCCAACACCGATGACATTCTAAGGAGATGTCAGCAGCGGCAATATCTCCTAAGGAAGCTCGACAGCTTTGGGGTCAACATGGTCATGCTTAGAATCTTCTAACACTCATTCATTGAGGATGTCCTCTGTTTTTCCACCACCTGCTGGTATCGCTCCACAAGTCTGCAGCACAGGACCTGCCTGCATAACATAGGGAAAGTCTGCTCTATGATCATCGGACTCCTGGCCAGAGCACTTTCATCCCTGTCTGAGCAGCATACTCTAAGGGCAGTGCGTAGGATTCTGCAGGAGCCCCTCCATGCTCTGTTCTGAGTGGCTCCCCTCAGGACAACAACTCCGCTGTCTTGGCTGCAGGACACAGAGGAGTAGAGTGACCTTTGTTCCCAGGGCTGTTCAGTTCCTCAACTCAGACTTCCCTTCTCCTTGTAGTGTAACCTGTCATTCATTCTGCACTTGACCCCCCCCACCCCATGCCCACTAACAATCCCTCCCTTTTACATATTTACTTAGTTCCCATCTACTAGATTGACAGAAATGTTACGCAGAACCTTCTGAACACTATAATCAGTGTTGCACGTCACTGAGTCCTTATTCAACTGCCCTGTGTGCCTTAATTGCCCCTCGGAGACAAATAAAGTTTTTTAATTGAATTCAGATTGAACTGAACCGAACAGGATGCATGGCGCTGTCCACGTCATACCAATATGAAAGATGTCACATGACCATTCCCTTTATTTTTTTAATATTTCTACCAGGAGTGAATGATGGGCATGGACATTTAAGAAGGCAGAAGTTTGTGTTTCTATTGCATAGTTTCTATCACAGTCTTTAAATATAAATATCTGACATTACAATCCAGTATATGTTAAGCCTGTATTAATAGTAGCAATTTAAATTTGAATACAGATAATATTGTTTCATACTGAGAAAAAATTATTCTCTGAATGCAAACAGTTAACAGCAAACATGTTTTAAGAGTCAAATGTTCCTGGTATTAAAAAAACCTGCATAAACCACATTAGAAACAAACAAACAAACACGTAGGGATATACTCAATACAAATAGACAACACAATGCAAACACTGAAAAATAAATCTCAAGAAGCTAATCAGAAGTAGGGCCGCTCTTAGTCTTGAGTATACAGTAGCATCTATCATTCTTGGAATGTTGTCATACATGAGCCATGAGCTGTGTGTAGTGGATTATTGGGCCGTTCTTCAAGAAGGAAGGCCTCTCTACCTTCAAGGAATATATGAGATGTAAATGTTGTAAACCTGCTTCACACTCTACGCTGCTGAACTTCATATGAAACTTCCATAATGTTTATATCTGCTGAAAGGAGAGGTCATAGATGGCAGTTATCGTCATCCTGGAGTAAACATTATCTCAGACTATGGGAACACTATATAGAATCGGGTAGTTGCCTTAGGGTGCATCTTATCCAGAAAAATTGTTTCATAGTCTTTGGCTGTTATGTGCTCAAGCAAAGCAGTCATGAAAGCTGGTTTTTCCAGTTTTTCAGATCAGATCCATCACTATGTTTAACACTTGGCAACAGACACTGTGAGTTGGCTTTCTCTAAATGTAAGCCTGTACAGATCTAAGAAAAGTAAAAAAGTTAAATACCATATTACTCATGCTACTTAACAAGCATCCAATATTCCAGATAATAAGTCTTCATCTCTTGGAATTACAGAACAGCAACCACAAAAAAAAAAAAATACTCCAGGTGTGCAAAGCTAGGAATGTACTGTGTTCAGTAAATACTACATTAAGTGCCTTTATCAAAGTGTGACTGCTGTCCTCCTTGTAGAGCCTTGGTGTTCGTTTTTGGCAAACGCCGTGTTCATTTGTGTTCATTTTCAACGCTACTCTCCCTGCCACATGAAATCATTTTCCTAGTTTTTAAATCTCCAGGCACGTGCGATTCAGGCTCAGGCTCAACTATTTAAGCTCACTGGTTATTCCCTGCTATTCTATTGCTTTAGAAATTCACAATTCAGCCGTGTATCTGCTATTATTATTGTGATTCAGTTACTTTAAAATAAATTGGTAACCATTTCTTTCACTAAAAATAAGGACTGCCTTTTGCCAATCAATAGAAAAAATGCATTACCCAATTTGCATTTAACAATTGGAAAGTCTGTGCCATACTTATAAAACAATTTAAAATAAATTGAATGATGCAGCAATTATGATATGATTTATTATTGAAGCTAACAGCAGAAACATCATTGACTAAAAAAAACATCAATTTCTCAGTGTTCTATAAAGCTTTCCCACAGGCTAGTTATTAATTTTAATTATGCTTTTGGCATTAATACTAAAAAGAAAAATGCAAAACATGCAAAAAATAGTAATAAATGATACATAATTTATTTTATTTTCCACACTGTAGATATATATTGCTTTATGAAACATTTACATTTTGTTTCCATTTGTTTCCATTGTTGTTTACATTTTGTTTAAAGCTCATCTGGGTGACTGCAATGTAATTTCATAGATATCAGAAATATAAATAGATTATTCTCTTAGGAGTGATTCTCATAAGTTGTATTACTGTGTAGTGTCTAGTCTACACAGCGCATTGAATACATCTTACTGAAAGAGCTGGATTTTTACCAACTTATTCTTTAAAATAGTGCAATTTGTAAGCACTCATGTAAGTAATAGAATTGTTTTCAATAACTTCCAGGGACACCACTAAATGGTCTGATCTGAACACAGATAGGCTATATCTCCTCAATGTAAAATTTAAATCCCTTAACAATCAAAGTTTGTTTCACAACATCGTGCAAAAGCTCAAAATCATTCTGCTTGAACCGGTGCTATAGGCTATTTAGTAGCAGATGTATTACGCTATTGCAATGTCCTGAAATCATGTATCAATATACATTTTTGAGATTATCGGGATATTAGATATTTTCTAGACATAGAAAACACACAGACAACTTGCCATGTGGTGTCCCTGGAAACCTAAAATACCTTCAACATACAATCTTGTTACAACAATTTGAATGACGTCGATGTGTGTTCTTTCTAAAATCATTCCTTTAACAAATATTTTATCTTAAACAAAAAGTAATGTCATAAGAATTACAGTAATTGCCAGAACATATACTTTACTTAATTTCAACGCTCAATATCTCAAACAGTATCGGTATACGTTTTCCCTTTTTTCTTTTGTGGTGATCGGTTAACGGTGTTAAGCTATAAGGAAAGTATGCATAAATGAGTACATTACAAATTATGGATAATGGTACATTTCGTTCGCTTTTCCGTGCCGCTACTATAAGATTTTCAGTCGTTTCTTCGCGACCAGTATAAAAATGCATGATGCAAAAATGATGCATTCGGGTTGCAATTTATTTTTGGTACATTTCGCCAAAGGATGCTACATCACGACGCATAGGCGCACGCCGCTCTGACGGAAGCGAATGAAAGAGAGGAGCTAGGGAGAGATTTTCAAAGAGAGAGAGAGAGAAAGAGAGAGACACATAGAGAGATGTGGAGGTTGGGGGTGGTCCAGGCTGAGCAAACTGGCTGCTCAACATATACCTCACACTCCACCACCTACGCACATTATTTATGAAAATCTGCTTGGTGGACATAGATGCTACGATCGGTGGTCTCCTTTTCAGTTTCTCCAGAGTTACCTATATTTTGACAAGTAGCTTCTACAAACATGATCGCCTTTGAGTAGTAACAGTGCGCTCTGCTCTGTGGAGATATTTTTTCTTTTTCCTCTCTTCGCTATTCAGATGGCAGAGGAGGGAATTCAGGGCAGATGCCTCCCATGGATTTTCCTTTTAGAGGAAATGGGACCAAACCTCTGTGACTGGAACTACTGTACTGAACCGCGCATTTGCAGTCCCTCTATGTGGTCATCGCCCGTGATTCTGTAATACATTCGTCAATAAGGCAAGTATATTCAGTTACTGGGGTTTGCGGATTAAATGAGCAAAACACGTTTTACTGCGGATAGAGATGCGCTTATCGGCCGTGAAAATAGAGGCAGACGTTGTTATTCATTTACCGCATTATTTTGCAGCCCGATCTCGTTTTAAATTAAATGGGTTTGTATTGCGCTGCAGTAAATCAGTTCTTCCCGGCCTGAGCCATTAATCTGTGTAGGGAACGTGCGTCTGTCTCGTGTCAGGCGGCGGGTGCGCGCGCGACGTGATACCCGCACTTTTCCTACAGGTGCGTGAACTTGCCGCAAGTTCTTAGCGGGTATTTCTAAGTTACAGCCGGCGTTTTATACTCTCCACCTTCCTATGGTCGTCGGAATCTGACAAAAAGTAACTTTGTCAACACAGAAACGCTCGCGAAAACCATCTGAAAACAAATCGTCTGTCTGATTTGTCTTACACATAATCTGCATTTAACTGTCCATATGAGCGGATGTTAAGCCTTTGTGAAAATATATTATCTCGCATGCTCACCCATCATAAGGTGACTTTCATTAAATATTGAAAAGCAACAGTATAAAATCTACGCGCATCCCCAAACGCGATGCTGCCGCCGTGTGCTGGATATTGTTCAGATACTAGGAATGCCTAGATGTTGGAGACGCCGGTCATTTTTTTATTTCCTTTTAAAACAATATATAAATAATCGTGGGACAATTCCTTAATAACGCAAATGGTGGTGGTGTATGCTCCGTGCCCTTCTGATGGAATACGTTTTTTATTTATGTATGAATGATATAGGTTCGAGAAACGATGCAATATTTCCCATTTGCCTAAATCATAAATAACAAAATATTAAACATTATATAGGTGATATTGATAATAAATTATGCTTCTCTCATTACGTAATGGAAGGAATAAAGTTGTATTATACTTTACAGTATTTTATTATAAATCCTTCAGAAAGACAGTTTGTAAAAAAACAAATGCAGACATGGTGATTTTGTTGTATTACAGGTACTTATATATTTCAGACTGCTCAGATGTGGTAAAATATGGCTTTGCCTTAAATAGGTCATGTTTCTGTTGCATTTAATATTTGTGAACTACTGTGTTCGAAGTTTATATTATAATTTTTGCAGAGTTAAATTGATATTCACTGTCTTTCTTGCTCCTGGAATAGGCCGTGATTTTAATCCTGAAGCCCCATGTATAACTTGACTGCAAGTTTGTTTGCCATCTCCTGCCTTTGTTTACTGTAAAATATGAATGGCTGTTCTGTGCCTAGTTAACTTTGTAACACCATAATCACATTTTTCCTCTTTCATCACAGACAGGATCAAAACAGACTGCAGTGTCTAAATGAAGTTCAGCCATGCAATGTTCCTGGAAGGCTGTGATTCTGCTAGCCTTGGCATCCATAGCTATCCAGTACACAGCAATCAGAACTTTCACAGCTAAGCCCTTTCACATCTGCCCAGTGCCAAACCCTCTGAACTGTGGCCTGGGCCAGGAGACGGAGGCCTTTGAACGTATCTGTGATGAGTACCCCTACTTCACATATAATGTCTCCAGAAAGACCCACATCCTCATCCTGGCCACCACCAGGAGTGGTTCCTCATTTGTGGGCCAGCTCTTTAACCAACACTCAGATGTGTTCTACCTTTTTGAGCCTTTATATCACGTGCAGACAACTCTGATTCCCCGCCTCTCACACAGTAAAAGCACAGCTGACCGGAGGGTAATGTTGGGGGCCAGCAGGGACCTACTGCGAAGCCTATATGGATGTGACCTCTACTTCCTGGAAAGCTACATTAAGCCTCCACCGGTAAACCACACCACAGATAAACTCTTTCGCCGGGGTGCCAGTAAAGCTCTCTGCTCCCCACCAGTATGCGATGTCTTTGGCCCGAGTGAGGTCACCATTGAAGAAGGTGACTGTGTCAAAAAATGCAGCACACTGAACGTGACCTTAGCTACTGACTCATGCAAGGAGCGTCGACATGTTGCCATCAAGATTGTGCGGGTGCCCGAGATCGGAGACTTGAAGGCCCTAGTGGAAGACCCACGACTCAACCTGAAGATCATCCAGCTGGTGAGGGACCCACGGGGTATCTTGTCGTCCAGGATTGAAACTTTCCGGGACACCTATCGACTGTGGCGGATCTGGAGGGCAACAGGTAGGAAACCATATAACTTGGATCTGACCCAGCTGACTGTGGTTTGTGAGGATTTCCTCAATTCAGTTTCCACAGGCCTGAGCAGGCCGCACTGGCTGAAGGGAAAATATATGCTGGTGAGGTACGAGGACTTAGCTAGGAACCCGCTGGAAAAGACCAAGGAGATCTACCAATTCTTGGGCATGACTTTGGACAAAAATGTGATCAAATGGATACAGATCAACACTCGAGGCAGCAATGAATTATCGGCAAAGCATAAGTATGGTACAGTAAGGGACTCAGCGGCCAATGCTGAAAGCTGGAGGCTAAAACTGTCATACGACATGGTTGAGTACACACAGACTGTGTGTCCACAAGTTCTACATCAGCTGGGTTACAAAACAGTCAATTCCTCCGAGGAACTCAAAAATATGTCTCTCACACTTGTGCAAGACAAAACTTTTGTACCATTTTTGTAACAAAGGTAGTTGTGGACAACTATTTTTGATATATTTATAAACATTGCCTTAATTCTTTCAGATTTGCACTAAAGAAAACCATGAAGGAATCTTGGTGATACTCCGACATAAGAACAGCACAACAAATTTAAACATATAATGCTGTTTACAGATTTCAATCATTGTTTAGTGATTTCTAAGAGACCATTATGTTTACTTCAGTGACATGAACCAACCTAAAGCACCGTCCCTCTTAAAAATTAGTATATGCTGGCTGTTGCATTGACAAAAGTGAATGTTGCCATTTCTCCATATGAAATAATTGGATATACAGTACAATATTGTTAGGAAATGTACTTATTACCTGTGACTGAACTTCTGAAATGTACGACAACAACTGTGCAATAAAAATGTGAATGTTACAGTCTAACAATAATAGCCAGTTATTTTTGGGGGAGGGGTGGTACTTGAGGATGACAAAGAGAAAACACGTTGTTTGCTTTTTAAAGCCTGTGATTTTTGGAAGATGTTACATTTCCTACAGATAATATAAAAGCATCACTACATTAAGGAAAGAAATATGTTCATATTTTATTGCAATAGCCTTTTTTGTCCATTAGACGTTGTTTGATTGTCTCACTGTACACAGAAAATGAATGTTTGCACTGGTTGTTCAAGATTTATCATTTTCAATTGTCCCATACAGTGTAACTCATCAAGTAGAACTTTGTGCTACTGCCAAGGCTGTGGCTTCAAATCTTTGGGAGCATGCATAAACTGTAACCTTTCCCTCTACAATTAAGTTTATCTTGATAAAAATGTCAGATAAAATGTACCACTGACATGTCATTTTTCCATGAATTCCTCTACTAACCTGATGCCTCTTAATGTTCTTTGAATGCTGTTATGCTGGGCTCACTGGCCCTCAAATAGTCTGAACTGGTTCTTATTTCGTTAATAGTTTTTATGTAGTTTTTGTGTAGCTCCTGTTCCAGTACGGCTTACACCTGGTCATTGACTGGAAGCTCAGCTACACCTAGTTCACTCCTTGGCAGTATGAATGTTTGCAATATGATCTTTGCCTCACTTGTACGTAACTTTGGACGAAGGCGTCTGCTAAGTATGTTAAATGTAAATGTTACCGCAACATGTTTGTATGTGTACACTGCATTTTTTTGTATGTTTAATATTTAGCACAGAGCTGAATGTGACACGTCCTGTTTTCTCTTGGTACACAACTAACACTGGAGAATGAGAGCTGTTGCATGGCAACCTGAATTTGACCCCTAAAATCTCTAGCCGGTAAAAAATGATCCTTTTCACCTTTTCAGGTAGTCATGATTGTGGGCATAGCACTTTCAGAATACTTAATTTCTCTTGTCCTTTTATGTAATTGCTCAGTTCTGAAAATTCTGAAACACAAAAATATGAAAGCTCAAAGTGACTCTACAGTAACAAATTACATTGGTAGGAATAAGTCCACTGTCCTCCTTTGTGTGCATTTACATTTTTCAGGCTTTTTCATTGTACTATAGCCTCAGTTATTTTTAACCATATATTTAATGGCCCGTGATGTCCACTGTTCTGTGGGCAAGAAGTCTGGCACAAACAAAAAGTCCCTGTTCAAAGCTAGACCGTGTTTATCAGTATGTATCAGGTTGCCATTGCCATTCAGAAGCTGGGAAGAGTGCTGCTTGTCGTATGATTGTGTCTAAAGGAACAAGGTATAGGTGAGGTATGTGCTGCGCTTGTCGTTATCAGTTACCCTGGCCTTAATGTAACTAAGTCAGGCGTGTGTAACTACACTTGCTAGTATTAAACACCAAGAAAGCGCCTATCGAGGGATAACTGTAGCAAAGAAAGCTAATAAATCCCATTTTATCTGGAACTTTTAGTTTGTATCATAAAGGCGGACAGTGACCCACAACCACTTTTCGCAAGTCCTGCATTCCCACTTGCTATTGAAGTGGTTTTTACCACTGTAACACTTTTCTATTCTCTGCTCTTTTTGTCTCTATATGTTGTTGAGTGAAACTCAGTCCCCTACCGCCCAGCCCCTTGCATATCTGTGTAGAAAGCCTACCTGGGTGGTGGTAAAAATTGATTACTTTACTACACCACTGCCTCCCCGGTCTGGCATCTCGTGAATGGGTTTGCCTAACATTCCTTCAGCTGGAACATTTGGGGAGTTTATTTAAGACTTCTGGGTTGCATCGCTCTATAGGAAATTTCCAAAAAAGTGATTGTCATGTCTGCAATGGGCTGGCCCCCCATCCTGGGTTATTCCCTGCCTTGTGCCCGTTGCTTCCGGGATAGGCTCCGGACCCCCCGCGACCCAGTAAGGATAAGCGGTTTGGATAATGGATGGATGGATGATTGTCATGTCATACACACCTGGTACAAATGTTGGATTCTGTCATTTGTAGTCCATCGCCTATGAATTCGCTGACACTGCATTTTCTGTGTTCTGAATGGTAGATGTGACCCACCACATTCCAGGGATTGTTCACTGAAAAGACATTCACTCTTGTTTATCTCTTAAACTCATCATTATGACTAAGCAACAGAGTTAGTTATTGTATGAATGGAAAGGAACAGTCTGTGCCGATGATGACTTCATTTCAGCTGGAGCTGGCAGCAAACTTTGGTAATGCACTGTGCACTGAGGGTCTATTGATGTCCTGGTGGAAACTCATGGTTTTATTTATGCAAGCCTTGGTCTGGGAGACAGAAGCGGGAAAGTGCAACTTGTGTGACAGAAGGTAGCTGATGCATTTGGGCAGCACACTCCTCTCTCTGACTATCCGATATCCTTCATGATCATTATCAGTTTTCCATGGATAGCAACATATTTTGTTCTTGGTCTTGCATGACTGGAGTGTGGCTGCCTCTGACACAGCTTTGATGGACCGAATCTCATACTAACTATAGACTGTGGTATGCAACATAAAACACAATGTTAACATTTATAAATCTACATTCATATTCTCTGTCATGGAAAGAAATTGCAAAATATGTCATCAATTGACACTTCTTAGTTTACAACTATTGTTTACACTGAGTTTCTGTTTATGAAAAATCGTACACTTCCTCTTTAGATGGTGAGAGACAAACCCAAAAGGCAAACATGTCTATCAAATTTCACTTGTCACAAATTCATTCTAAAGCATTGTTTATTTTGGGAAGGTGTTTCACCTGTTCTCACGTTACCTAGCTAGCCCAATGCACATTTCCTCATACAGTTTCTGTTGATGGAACACTGTGCATCAGAGATTTATTGGCAAGCCATTTTTCACCTCAGCTTTTGTGAATACATAGCAGGAAGTGTGTGGACAGGGGACTTCTGAAAGGTGCATGTGAAAGGCTTAATGCTTTATAATGCTCTGTACTTAACATGTCATGCTCTAAACCTAATGCTGCTTCACTGTTCGAGGTTCTGTGTGTCAATGAAAATACTGTGGAAGCCTCCTCAGCTTTGCTGCCAGTTCTTTATCACAAAGACCCCCAGGAAGGGGTGGAGAGATGGAGCAGGAAGGCATTGCCAGGGCCGGCAGGGGACAAAGGCCCAGAGAGCAGAGGTGCAATAAATCCAGCTGATGAGCGGACAGAAAGACAGCAGCCAGTGTGAGCTTGGTGGGGGAAGATGCAAAAACGTTTTGAAGATGCAAAGAAACAAAATATTGTATGAAATATAGGAGTATGCAGAGTTATTCAGAAATGTTAAGGAAAGGGTGTGGAAATGGTAAATGGACTGCATTTATATAGCGCTTTTCTACTCTTCCGAGTACTCAAAGCGCTTTACAATTTATGCCTC
>JABFDZ020000089.1:211508-229970 GCA_019775955.2 Pollimyrus isidori | reverse complement strand
GTTTGGAGTTCAGGAGATTGTCTTGACCAGGACCACACCCCTAAATGCATTGAAGCAACTGCCATGTGATTGGTCGAATAGATAATTGCATTAATGAGAAATTGAACAGGTATTCCTAATAATCCTTTAGGTGAGTGTATGTCGCATTAATTATTCAAGTGAACAGCTATGAACGAAATATTCCTAGAAACACCACAAAGAAACTCTTTACCTGCAAAATGTCTGTACTGTAGGTGCAACACCAGTCTACCTCACGTTTCAATTTTATCTAAGGAGACTTTATGAACTCTAAACAGCAAGCAGGGTCATACATCAATGCCAGCACAATGCTATCATCCTTTGATGGCGTCCAAATGCTCTGTGCCTGAACTATACGGCTGACGCCACACACTTAAAATCCCTTTGACATTATCACCTCGAGCTGGGAAAACCATATTATAAGTTCCCATAGCCAGCTTCCTGCCATTATCAATCTGTGACTCTGTCTGTCTTTGAGAGGGTTTGATCCGTGGCCTGCCAGGCCTCCTTCTGGCTTAAAGCCATCCGAAGTAGAGTGCAGAACACAAAGCCAGAGTGGTTTTTAAAGGAAACACTGGCCGCTCAGCTTCATTCTCAATTAATATCACAAGCCAGCTTCATAGTATGCTGCTCAACGCAAATAATAATAATAATAATAATAATAATAACTTTCACATTTTAAAAAAACCCAGAATGAAAGCAGTGTACAGCAAGAGGAACAGCTGAGACAGCTGCTACACTATACAGAATGGCACACCTATGTACATCACCAACCAGTATAACCAGACACTGCACTTCCTGCAAAGGCACTGATTATTGCCTGCACCCTGGAGCACAAAAGTCACTGTGTCGCATTAAGAACCGGAGGCCTAACAGTATTCTCCAATACAGGCCAAACACAGGCAACACGTGCGTGCAACCGAAACAAACATTGCTCTGTGAATTATATGCAGCAGTGCATATTTTGTGCGATATTAACTGCACAAAGTTTATCTTACAAAGGTCATTTTAGTGCATTTGGTCATTAACCAGACCCCACCCCATAATTTGTGTCCATTGTAGTGGACATTTTGTTTTTGCATAGATCTTTTCACTGATGTAGGGAAACATGTTTATTCCTGTTGTACACTAAAGAGGACATGTTGTGAAATTAAAAATAAATTAGAAAAAATATATCTTATTTCAACCAAAGACCTAGAAAATCACAATTAACCTAAAACTGAAGGACACTTTTTTTCCTTGAGTCTCAGGAGGTTAAAAAACATTGAACGGCTTTTAATTGAAGGAAGTAACAAGTAGATTTTTTTTTACAATGAAAAACATATGTAGGTGTGCTCCTTGTATATAAAACATTGACGTCGTCTTAGAGGGTGTGACGGACTCAATTCATATTCTAATACATGAATGCAATTGGGCACAATTCATTAATTCTGACAAAAACATGCCAGAAGTCGCACCCGACAATAATTCTCAACTTTTAAATCATTTTTGACGTTCAAGCACAGTTCCTTAACCACCAAGTGACCCAGCCTGTGGCTGGCAGAAGTCCATAGAAGGTGTCTGTTAGGATGGCTGGAGCCCTAAGGTGCTGACTCTGGGAGTATTTGATTAGACTCCGGTGCTTTACTAAGCCAGCCGCAAAGTCATTTATGCCAGAAATGTCATGGTGTTACAAATGTGCCTGTCTTGAAGACCATTAAATATCCTTCAGAGGATGTTTTGCTTTGATGGCTAGGACAGGTTCACGCCTCACGGCTCTGATTTAAAAGGGTCGTACATGCTGCTTAAAGGAAGTACTGAGGATGAACAGACTTTATTATAGGCCATTAAAATTTGGTTTGAAGTATTCAAAGAAAACTGTCTCCCACAACATTTCATGCTATAGGCTCTATATTAAAGCAACTGAGGAAAATGCTGGATAAGATCTGGATGCAAGAACTAAAAATTTCTTTTGTAAATGATCTAACTCACAGTCTGTTCTGGGAAGAAACTGATTATGTATAAAACATTCATAAAAAGGTCTGTCTTTGTGTATTTACGTGATATACATGTATTCACAATGTATCTTTCTGATACATTTTGAAAACATGTCCTAAAAAAGAAGAAACACTTTCATATTCCTATCATATTACTATTTCATTATGTTTTAATCTGTTCAACAAAAGTTTGTATTGTACTGTTCTGTTCCATTAGCTATATATTTATGTCCAGCAGGGGAGAGGAAAAATAGAACTTAGGCCATCAGTAAATACAACCTGTAAAGTCATGCATCACTCAAATTGAACTGGCCAATTCTCAAGACACACACTATACATGTGTATGCATGTGGTAATCATGCAGAAATTAGGACATGTGATTCCCAGTCAATAGTGCTGGAACACTGGTTTCTGAAATACCACTAAATTGGCACCATGAATACATGGTTTTTAAGCAAACATTTACGTATTCAAAGCATGTGGACACCACACATATACAGCTGGTGCATAAAATATACAAGATATATAGCAGTCTTCCCATTTCAAAGACAATTCTCAAGTATGGTGAAATACACAAGCAAGACACAAGCACGCAATGTCTAATTGCCAGATCATCAGAAGCTGGGCTGGAAAAGTAGCTAATGTTCCTCAAAATCACGCTTAAAAGTAAAAGCAAGAGAAGAAACTAATAGTTTAAATTTTAGCCTAGATTATGAGGATAATTATCATAGCATAATACAAAAAAAAATCTTCTATCAAAAAGGAGAGTTAGAAGTTAAATCCATAAGTTAGATAGGACTCACAGCACTAAAAATACTTAGTAAAAAGTATAGGTAATATAACTTGTAGTGTGTTAATGGCTGTCTGGAGATTTACCAAGAACAGGCTATTTCTCTTCATCCTCTGTGTCTAAAACATGGTTACACTCCTGGACTGGACTCCAGTCCAAACCATGATCAATGGCGAAGAGCACAAGGGCACTCCTGTTTAGAAAACAGATAAGCTCAGCTTGTTCCAGGAAGAGCCTATTCTAGATATGGTAATTGTGGGGTAAAAAGGATCATAACCTTACAGAGAGAGTAACACGTTAAAGACTCTTTTCAGACCTATGATGGGATGAGATATATATAAGAAGAAATTGAATAAATATTATTATAGCAAATGAAAGGTTTACTGTATCTTATCCATATAATCATATATCACAACCAACTTTATAAAAAGTAATACGTGTTCTTACAAGAAAAAGTCATGAATAAACTATTGCCATTCCAGGACATAATTCAGAAAACACTTCACATTCTTAGGTATCACCATCCTAGCCATTTTCTTAGAATAATTGATGAGATAATCAATACCATAACAAACACTGCCATACACCCAATGGTATAACACCGTCAGATGCTATCCTAAGAGTATTTGTGGTCCTGCATCGTAAATCACAATTTTGGGGGGCTGGAACACGAGGAGGGGAAGCCAAAGTGCAAAAATCCAACCCCAGTATAAATTCTACTTTCCTCAAGTGAGTCAAACCCATGCCCAGAATATCACGTAAAGTTTGACACATTGCTATAGCTGTAACTGCTATAATTACAAACACAAGTCTGCTCTTGGGGTGATCACTGCACAGACACATGGTCCGTCAGTTGAGCAGAATACCAGGTCTAATATACTGCACTGCACAGGATTATATCTTATTCTTGACACAAAAAAAATAAAGTGAAGTCACGGAGTACCTGTAGCCTCCAGGTAAACACTTAGTAAGAGTTTAATAGGTGCTGATGAGGTAAGAGTGAGCCGTTATCATTACTCATCTTTTCTATGGGGTCTTTGGATAATGATTCCAAAGCTAAAGTGATTTAATTGTTGAGTTTGAGGTTGCCTCTCCTGCACTACTTTTCATAATCCGATTATCTCCTCTTCATACCCTTCAACGTTTTTTTTTTTTTTATCAACAAACCCCTTAACATAATGCCTGCTTGAAAATAGGGTTGCCGATTATGATCAAAAACGATCCATGCATCAAATTTGTTTTTTTCTAATTAAAAATTATTTTGTGATACAGGTCTACCTCAGTCTCCAATTTCCATAATGTGTAATTACTTTTTAATAAAGCCTAAAAGTCACCTAGAATATCTGTCTTTTTCAAATGTATGAAAACACTTTTTATATTGTAACTGTATAACTCATAAAATCACGTTCTAATTTCCGATTCTATGACTGTCTAATAGGCTGCGCGACTTAACTTTGCATTGTCTCTAAATGGCCTGTCAATGAGTTATGATAAATCAACCAGCAATACTAATTGTCCACCAGAGAGAAACAGCATTAACCTAAATATAATTTTAAGCTGAGCTTCACTGCCTCAGCAGCAGAGTAATTCCACACATACTGTATATTCAGTCTCTGGTAGGTCCACACACTTAGAATCATGTACGGAAGACTGAACAATTGACCCTATGCAAATGAAATATGCATCTTCCCATGTACCTTCATCGGAAATAAATTCCTGCTAGCCTGCTTCATTACTGAGCGAATGTGAAATGCAAATAGTGCCCTGAACCACACGGAAAGGCTGAAGAGGCGCAGTGCTGCCGTGTCACGCAAGAAACCGGCACCGGGACTCTACATCTTAACACATAGCCTTTGGAGACGAGGGAGACGGAAGCGAGAACAGAAGTGCGAGGCACTTACACACTGCGTTTCCAGCAATACTGTCCATTGCGCACGCCGCCACAGCACATCCGGCTGGTTTTAAACTCGCCGAGGTGTTATGATAGCATACAATGGAGGGGGGAGTAAGATGAGGCATGAAACAAGCAGACATGTAAAGGGCCAGGCACGCTGTCCACCAGCATGCTGTCCGTCAATCTAGGGGGGGCGTTTTGGCATTTCAACCACGGCATGTCTTCCACAGTCTGTGCTCTACATCAGCCACGCAGCACCTGTGGAGCTCCCTGACGCCCCCCATCTGTCACTCCTTCCAAGCCAACCCACATGTTTTTCTGATAGCCAGCCTCTGCAGAGGGGCCAGTGGAGGTAAGTTGTGGGGGGGGGGTCTTTCTTGTACCCCCTCTTAATAATTCAACTCCTTCATGACAGCAGTCAGGAAGGTGTAAGTGCTCTTTTCTGCTTTCTTGTCTAAATGCCCCACATTTAGTCACAGCGGGAGTGCCTGTTATCACCGTGGATAAGTTCCATTTTTACATGATTATTCATCAACGAGTGGGACCTGAAAATGCAGTCGATCCACCTCCAGACCAGCAGATTCTTGTTGAAAGTGCTCCACTGCAAGCATCCTGACCAGACCCCAAGACTTAGAAGCTCCACAGGACCTGCTCCTACAAATCACACTCGACTCGCCAGTTACGCTTTCTCTATGTCAATCCCTGAGCACTCTCAGCCCAACACGACCCCAATCCTCTGCTTAATTACACGGCAGTCACAGCTCTGCAGTGTGACTAGGCACTGCTCTTAATTAGAGAAGTCATCAGTAAAACACAGCAGTGGTAGGGTGATGACTCTTGCCTGTATGAGTGCCACTTCACTGCTCACTATTTCTGTGGTGGAATTAGCTAGCTAGGAGTATTTTGGTTGAAATGTGGTAATTATCAATTTTTCGCTCAGCACCCTCGGAGTGCTGCCACACTTTAATAAAGGTCTCCTTTTTGTTTGTTTCACTCACCTTAGCTTTCTGTGTTTTGTCACTTTTGCATAAAGGGCATTACCATTTGCTATCCTTCGTAGCTCCGAATATGACCTTCACATACATTAGATTCATTCTATGCAAGACATGCTTCATAAATTGTTAATTGTGTCTTGCATTTTTGTTAAGTGAAATTGAAAAAGGGAAATAAAAACAGTACAATGTTACACTATCAGTGTCACACCCCGATCATGCCAATCCTCCTGTGCCACGCCCCCTACGTTAAACTCATGTCGATTCCTAGTGTTTTACAGCTGTTTTCAATTGTCTGTATTAGTTCAGTGTATTTGTCCACGACAGAGTTTGTTTCCCTAGTTCTGCCATTGTATTGTCGTGGAGTTTTGTGCCGTATTTCGCCAATTATGCCCCTTCATCTACCAATTAAACCTACCATTTATTTTACCCCACTCCTGATCTCTGTCGCCTGTTTCCCTGGTCCGAGCTCTGCCAGTCATGACAATCAATCAATCACAACTAAAAATGAAGTCCAAAGATGGTGATTCAGCAGCTAAGTTACATATCTGACCTGCATGCCTGATTTGTGTAGCTGAGTACAGCAGGCTCTCCAAATTTGTGGGTCCCACATCCGCAGATTCAACTAACCACGGATAGAAAATATTCAGAAAAAATGTAGAAAGTTTGCTGCATGCCGAGCACTACACAGAATCTTTGTGAATGGAGTGATGTAGTGGTGGCCTCTAGCCATTTCACAGCACTCTCTCCAGCACAAGTTGTTCGAGCAGTGCTTACTTCACATTTAATTTCTTCTCTGCCTGGGTTGTGTGCACCCTTTGTTTCTATGAAAAAATGCCCCTAAAAAGCAATTAGGTGCTTTCCCACCGGAGTTCAGGAACTTGGGTCCTACTGACTGGGAATTTTTATAGTTCCTGGTCAATTTCATGTGTTGACACTACAACCTTTATGCTAAGTAAGCATGGGAGATGTAAAAGCTTATAGGTTAAACTTTGCACATACTGTAATATCATTAATGCATTAAATGTAACAGATATCTAAATTAATTCTGCTCAATTTTTGTTCTTACTTCTATCTCTTTTCTATGTAATTTTCCCAGTTAGTGCCAATGCTTGTGTTCAACCATTCACCAAGTTTATCAGTATAAGGCCCACCCCAGTAGTTTGTGGTTGAATGAGTACTTACTTCAGAGTAGGGACAAACAACAAGATTCAGGAACTACCTCTGAGGTACTACAGTAAGGCTGACTTCCTGTAGTGGGAATGAGACGGAACTTCCTAGTTCCTGAAAAAAAGTCAAGGGGAAGGAACCTATTAAGTGGCCAAACCAATCCCTGAAAGGCTAGGATGATTGTTAATTGCCACCTCATTATTCCAAAATAATGCAGTATAACAACTAATTACATTGAATTAGGCATTATAAGTAAACTAGAAATCATTAAAGTGTATTTATTAAATGCTCTGAGTCCTAGTCATGTAACTCTGAATTACCACACATTCATTCATTGGACATGCAATCAATCAAACTATCCATCTTCATTAAGGTTGCCACTTTTGATTGTAAGACATAAGGGAGGTCACTCCCAACCTCTCCAGGGGCCTGTACTATGAAGTCGGCTTTCTAGCTTATAGGGGTAACTTGTTGGATTTAAGGTAGTCTGGGCAAAATATAAATGAACGAATATGAAGTCCATTTAAACTGTAGTACCTTAAATCCGACAAGTTACCCTGATAAGCCAGTAACGCCGCTTCATAGTACAGGCCACTGGTCCAAATTGATAAAATTTGCTGGGAGGGGTCTCAATCCTGCAGCTCAAAATTATGAAATACATTCCATCCCATATTGGTTTAAAATTGGACACTCACAATAAATTTTGGCTAATAAAATACAGCAGTGAAACAAAAATATTAAAAGGCTACCTTTCACGCTCTCCCCATTTCTCCTTTCCAAAAAAAATGGCACGATATATTTTGCTAAGTTCACCATGGTACTTTTGCCGACCAGCTACCTGACTAATAAAATTTGCTGTGCAGGGAGGGCAGCCACAAAAAAAAGAAAAACCAATATATATAAACTTTTATAGAATATTCAGAAAGTCATCTCATGCCCCACAGTTTCAGAATCACTGACCTGTAACAATTTCTTGAGAAGCTTGCAAAAATAATTCATGGAATAAGCAGATGGCTGTGCTTACAAGGCGGCAGTTGCAAGAATGATCCATAATATAGTTTTGGAGTTACCGTGTGCAAAAGACTGAGGGTGTTTCCCAATATTTGTTCTTATGTTCTCCTGTACCCGTTTTACATCATCTTCCATTGCCAAAGACCAGTTCCAAAACTACAGTAAGAACAGAGTACGGAAAAATTTCCCAGATATTGTACTTGCCATGCCCCAAATATTAAGGATACAATCGTTGCATCCTTGCCAAACAAAACCGATCCCATGATTCACTGCACTCTAAGTTTGTTCTTGGGAGGCAAGTTAGAAAGATGGCAAATACAATATTTGCCTTCTTGTTATAAAGAAAAATCCAGAGTGTTTTCAACAGCTATTCTTTCCAATTTTTTATGCACTGCTGCTTAATATTTAGGGAAATTTGTTCTGAAATTAAAAGCAAGTGTTGGTCTTTATCCATATAATGTTTAAGTGAATCAGTAATTAGATCCATCAAATACTTTTTGACTTATCATATTCACAATATATAATGTTGTCTGCTTTCACCTTTCGTTTTGGGCAACTAAGTGGGGATGCCTCAACACTGAAACAATCTATCTCAAAATTTAATCAGTTCCAGTCTGTCACGTATACAATGCTTCTGCAAAATTTGAAAAAGATGCATCAAATGTTTTCTGAGCTATCGTCTTAGCATTCGAAGTGTCAGTAGCGAAATGTATTCCCCATTGAGGGAATACCTTAAGTGTAAATCAAGTGTCAAATAAAATACTACGGAGTAAGTATATGAAGTGGATCATTTTCTACCGACTCACATACACATACATAAGTGTATCCATACTTAAATCTGTCTGTCTCTATGTTTGTGTGGAGTATGGGGGTGCGGCAGTGTGTCAGAGAAAGGAGCTCCCTACAGACCCCAGGACAGTGTAATTGTAAGAAACACAAACAAATGCTTGTGGTGTCGGAACCTCTTCATAAGTCAGCTGTAATAGCTCCCGACTAGGGCCCTGCCGGCCAGTGGGCCGCCAGTCTGACAGGCACCTCCGTGCCTGCACTGCTAACAGGTGCAATGACCCTCAGTGGATCATGGGCCCAGCCAGCCACTGCCAAAAACACAGCCATGATTGAGGCATACACAAACATGGTGGCCTAAACAATCAATTAACTACCCCCAACACTTCCCCTCACTCATTCTCGACAGCCCACTCCGATTGTGTAGGAGTGTGATCTACCATGATGCCACTAATTACATTCATTACGGGCATGTAGCACTGAGACTATTACTGATGTCCCAAATACAACTATGTGCCCAGGGAAAAGATGAAAGGACCTCAAGGGTAAAAAAGAGCCATTTTCTATCCCATGTGCCCTTCTGTCAGGATTTAAATCCACTTTTGTGCTGGCACAGACTGAAGTAATATATGAAGCAGAATAAAATCAATAACTCAACTGGCCCAGATTCAGGATAAAGACAGTTCAAAGGTTACAATGGAGACATTTTCTCCACAAAGCTCTGCATCTTTGATACAGAACATTTACAATAATTTATCTTCGTTCCTCATCATGGTTTGTGTCTGTACACTCTCTTTCATACCCTCTGGGTCTTCTGTTCTGTGTTGTCCATTGTGGTTGTCCCTTTAAAATGCCTAATGAGTCATATTCTTTTCGTTAGGGTATTGACCTTAGTGATGCTTTCACATAATGCTGCTTTGTGAAAGAGTAAAAAAAAAAAACGATGTAAAATATAACCTGATTAAAAGTTTAACGAGCAAACTTATTCCAGGGCTAATAATGCAAGTCACTGATTACTTTTCAAAGAGCACAATTGCTTTTGATTTGAATGAGCTGCAAGTTGACGCATGTCCAAGCTCAACAATCAGCCTGTTTGTGCTAACCAACCTCTACCGCAACCTGCCAGCAAAAGCACTGTCTTCCTCATTTGTTCCTCATTAATATGCTGCATAAATACATTAAAAGGAATTGAAAGGCATGAATCCAATTAGTACTCCCAGGCTGACCAAGAAGGTCAAGTGAGTTGGTCTGCAGGTAGGTAATAGTTCAGCGACCTGAGGGGGTTGGACTAAGAGCCTGCTGCTTCCATTTCCCAAAATCATAAAGATGAGGAAACTTGGAACCAGTTCTTATCTAAGAAGTCTCCTTTATTATCTTTATTCCAGACAGTATACATGCATTACTCCTCTCACAAATGGCATGTTGCAGAAGGCAACTAAGTAAGTAAAACAGTTTCGCCTTGAACTGAGAATAGCATAGCACAGGGTCATTACTAACCATGAATTTCATCCACTAGGATTGCCAAGCGGCAAAGCCTGCATCTGCAGATCCATAAAATCTTTGAGGACTGCATCCCACCCTCTTCCCTGCTAGCCAGGAACATGTGAAAAGTGCACCCAAGGAGATCACCTGCAATTTTAGGAATGGAGCACTCATAAGGCTGTGAATTTTGTAAGTTTGAGCTCGGACATAGCAAAGCCCCTTGGTTTCAGGGCCCAGTGACCTCCCAGGACTGCCCATTAAATTATTTTGTGCCTCTTAATTATTTTATGCCAGGCAAAAGGAACCTATTTGTTTATTCACTTTTAAAGAATGACAAGGGATGCTCTCAGTCTTGCGTTTCCTTGGTTGGAAGAAATACTCCTTCGAAACTCTCTATCCACCAAGAACCTGAAAAGGTCAATCCTACTTCATAGTCACAAGTAAATGCCACCTTTTCTTCTGATACATGCCACAGCACAATGGCATTTCAGGGATCAGAAGAAAAGGTTAAGATATTCCTAGAAATGTATTCATGGCAGTCTGAATACTTGGTGGATCAGAGTGACAATTCAGCTTGGGGAGTTAAAAGTTTTCTGCAGTTTATGAAGTCCTGTGGTTTAAAACTGTGCTGGTAGAAATAGTAAATGCAACTGTATATCTATATTCATTTATGTATGAGGAGCTGCAGCATCAAAGACCTGCAGTATTAAGGGATAAAATGTTGTCTATGTGAATGGATTAATATGAAAAACAAATGTTCAAGTAAGTAGGGTAATCCCATCAAGGAGGGATAAAGGTTGTTCATCAAAATGATATGAAAATTTACATACAAAAAACTACCTGAATCACAAAAAAAAAAAAAGAAATGGATGATTATGCATTAAACATCAGCATCAGTTCTCTCGTTCATGCTCCGGCAAACAGAAGCAAAATGCATAGCACAACAAAACCAGATCCAAATCATTAAACCACAACTCCATACTGCATTATTGTTATACACATAGATAAGAACATATTGCAAGACTAAACGAAAACCTTTTTAGAACAAACATAAGAAGGGAATCTTCTTTGTGAGCTAGGTAAGACACTCAGTCAATTTTCAAAGTTTTTAATGACATCATCTGTGCCGATTTATGAAATGTAAACAAAATATTTATCATTATCACATAAATTAATCATGCAATGACCTATATATCAAAATCAAAGTGGGGAATTGTGATACAGCTAGGCTCTGGGCCATAGCGTGCCATGTGGCCTTTCCCCAGCTTATCTGAAAATGGTAGTGGGTGCTCAGTCATGTACAACTTTAAGGCAGGTAAACCTGACAATTTAAAGATGCATTTTTTATATTGCAATGTGCAGTTGGTTTATAATGCAATGAACTATAAATCACTCAGCACTCTTGGACCCCTGCTTACAGTGCAAGAATTGCTATGATCTAAATGCGCTCTAGTTGAAAATAATCTTCAAAATAACGATGCCAGGCTCAGTCAATCATTGTGGTGACAACCAAACCAGTAAATACAATTTGAACTGACTCACTTTTTCATAACCAAGCCTTCCCTGAAAGAAACCTCACTTTTCATAGTGCTGTTATATTCAAATTTAGATAAGATTTTGCCTAGCTAGCTTGATATTTTTATGAAGACTGAGTAAAAACTCCTAATTACATTAATTTAGACTATTTTCAATTAGTACAGGATATTTTCATTTCTTATAACATTAATGCCACACAATTATACTGGATGAATTCATTCAACCAATTTAGAAACAGGTCATTTACTGAGAGTTTTGTGATTTCAAAAAACCAATGTTGGGACAGAAAATTGGTTCAGTATATTACCATTATTTCTGGAAATTTGCCTTTCACTAGAAACTACCAAAAAATGTTACAGCACTTTGGGTAACACTTTACATTAACTGCACCTTCATAATGCTTTTCTATTGCATTCATAAAATGTTCAATGCACCTTCATAATGTATTCATTAAGTATTCACAAAACATTAATAAAGATCATGTATGTATACCTTAACATTCAATATACATTGCTGCAATTAACAAACATTATATAATAATATCAAACATTATAATTGTATAATCATGTAATGTTTGTTATTAATGTATATTAATGCTGTTAAGGGATGTTAGGATGTTAAGGTGTACTTGCATGCTGCTTATGAATGTTCAATGAATGCATTATGAAGGTGCACTGAATGTTCTATGAATGTATAATGAATGCATTATGAATGTGCTATTAATGTAAATCATCTTCCAGAACTGCGGCAGGAGATGAAGAAGGTTTATATCGGAACTGCTTCAGAACCGTTACACCACCAACACACACAATATAGCTCAAGATAAAGCAAGCACTCAATTATGTTACACTGGGTATCTGCTATGCTTAGGTCTCTCCAAACTATAACATCGACATACTGCTTTCCAGAAATACAAGTGCTGTGAGCATTTTGTGCCTTAATGGTACATGATGGGGCTGGGGGGTGATGCTGTGGTATGGTGGTCAACACTGTTGCCTCACACCGTTAAGATGAGGGTTTGAGTCTGTACCATGGCTCCATGTGTAGAGTTTGAATTTCCCCTCTGTGTCATCATGGTTGCTCTCTGGATACTTGTTTCTCCCACGGTCTAAAAACATGCTAAGGTAAATTAGAACTAACAAGCTGTGTAAATAGTGTGTGTGCCCTGTGATGGCTCAGCATCACATATTGGCTTGTTTCATGACTTGCGCAAATGGCTTCCAGGATAGGCTCCAGGCCTAGGAGCTACCATCAGCAAACATGAAATCACTGATTTTAAAATATGCCTCAACAGCTTCACTTATGCACATAGATAATGACATGTCTAACGTTTAATGTGTTTAGGCGCGAAAACCCTCATAATCATACACAGGACTGGGTAGGGAAGATGGGGGAAGTGGAAAGGGGAAGGAGGAGTGGCTTCAGGGAAATGCCTAAAGCGAGGGGGTGGATACACATAGAGGGTGTTGTCTGGCTCAGTCTGAGCCACTTTGTTTTTTACTGTTTACAGTCAGGGCTAAGTAGACTGTAAGTAGTTTTTTTCTCCAATGCACGTTTTGCGAATTATAAGGAGAAATTTGCTGAATTTGACAAAATGTATGTCGAATGAAAATCGAGTAACTTACCCTTTAGTCATGGGGGACCCTGATCGGCATATTTTGTCACCATGATTGCAAAACACTAGAATAGCACTGCTTTTGAAAAAACTATCATCAAAATACATTATTTAGCAGTGCGTCTGGACAGGATAACGGTGTGAAAAATTAGATACCACCCAAGTCTAAACTGACCCTGTTCATCAGCTGTCCCCAATGTCCCCTAAAACCTTAAAAAATAACAGTTCCAGCAAAGCTGAATGCTGACTGTGTCTCTCAGGAGACCAAGGTCTGCAATAACTAACTAGAAAGTGGGAGTGTGGGAATGACAGCATTGTTATCCCCAAAGAACTCCGGCGATCAGTCTACCTATCTAATCTCTACTCGTCTCACACTAGCCAACCTGTACAATTAGTAGAAGTACTGTATGGATGACATGGAAATCTGAAGTTGAACGAGACCAGGTGCTGTAGGAAATAACAGTATTGTATAGCCCGGACATCCCATCATTTGGACCAGCCATCTAATCCATATTCGTGCCACACTCAACAACTCGTACAATTTCTAGAAGCAGCTTTAGAGTGGGACTTTTCAGTTCTAACATAAGAACATAAGAAATTTACAAATGAGAGGAGGCCATTCGAAACTTAACTAATAGCTCAGAGTTTTAAAAATCTTATCTAGCTCTGATTAAAAAGAACCCAGGGTTTTAGCTTCCACTACACTAGCCGGAAGACTATTCCAAACTCTAACGACACGCTGTGTAATTTGTTTTAAAATGTTCTCCCACTAATTTCCATTTATGGCCAGGCGTTCTAGTATTTAAACTAATACTGAAATAGCCATTTGGCTGAACAGCATCCAGACCCGTTAGAATCTTATAGACCTGGATCATGTTCCCCCTTAGTCTCCTTTGCTCAAGGCTAAACAGATTCAGCTCAGCTAACCTCTCCTCACAAGACTCATTCTCGTAGCTCTTTGTTCAACCTTTTCTAAGGCAGCAATGTCCTTCTTAAGGTATGGTGGCCAGACCTGCACACACTATTCTAGGTGGGGTTTTACCAAGGAATTATATAAATGTAACTTCACCTCCCTTGACTTAAACTCTACACACCTAGAGATATAACCCAACCTTCTATTGGACTTTGTTATTGCTTCCCCACACTGGCATTAACATACACAACAACATACACAACAAGATCTTTCTCATAATCAGCTACCTTTATTTCAGTAGGACCCATAAAATATCTGTACTTTATATTTCTGTTCCCTGCATGAATTACCTTACATTTATCTTTGTTAAATTTCATCTGCCAGGTATCAGCCCAGTCGCTAATTAAATTCAGATCCCATTGTAACCTCTCTGCTGCTAGATCAGTATCTGCTACACCACCCACCTTGGTGTCATCTGCAAATTTAACCAGTTTACTGTATGTATTGGTACCAATTTCATTAATGTAAATTAGGAACAATAGTGGTCCTAAAATTGAACCCTGCAGTACTCCACTATGAACATAGGCCCCTTGTGACATTTTGCCTCTAATAACTACTCACTGCTTCCTGTCAGTTAACCAGTCTTCTATCCAAGCTGCCACAGTTCCTAAAATCCCTGCAGCTTTAAGCTTTACCAAGAGCCGTTTGTGGGGAACAACATCAAAGGCCTTCTGGAAATCTAAGTAGATCACATTGTAGGCCTTTTTGTAATCAATTTCCCTTGTATCTTCCTCAAAGAACAAAGAAGATTAGTTAAACAGGACCTACCTCTCCTAAATCCATGTTGGCTATGCCTCAGAATGTTATTTGCATCCAGGTAATCTACCATTTCTGGAATATTAGAGTTAAGGGTGCGCTAATAATATCCCTCATCTCTTTTAAAACTATAGGTAAGATGCCATCAGGACCCTGTGATTTGTTTACTTTGAGTTTATCTAGGCTTGATACCACATCAGTTGTATAAATATTTGTCATAGATGACGCTGTATTCGTAATAATTGGTGGTATGTTTTTTGTGGTCTCTACTGTGAACACACGTGAAAAATAATCATTAAACTTATTCACTATATCAATTTCATTTTCAATTATAAGGCCCTTACTATCCAGCCAATTAGTGATTTCAGCTTTTAGAGCTCTTTTGGAGTTAGAAGAAACTTTTATTGTCATCCTTAGCCTCCAATGCAATTTTTCTTTCTACATCCCTCTTGGACAGTCTAATGCTATTTTTAACTCTACCTGTAGACTTAGATACTCCTGCTTAACTTTTAAATCATTAGTTATTTTCCAGTTGTGGAACAGGGCCCTTTTCCTCCTGACTTTATTCCTAATTTCCTTAGTAAACCACCTTGGTTGTTGTTTCCTAGATTTGATTCGGGCTGGACCAGCCCAGTTCTGGGGGAGCGAATTACCCATAAATGATGCCACAGTTCAAATCTTATTATCCCAGTAAATTCATTTCTGACATTTCAAGCAGAAAAAAAATACTAAATACCACATTGAACTGTTCAAGCAGACTGACCTTTTCACCCTTGCCTAGTCTCTTTCTAACATGCATTATTTGAGGGACATCCAGTGATTGGCAATAGCAAGCGCAGTTCTAAATGACATGCGATCACACTCATGCGCATGTAGCATATTTACATGTTTCTTTATTCAGCACAAATGTGGTCTATTGTGTGCGTGTGTGGATGTGTGAGAAAACATGCTAGTTAATATTCTGAAGCATTGTTATAAAATTGTTTTTGTATTTTTTTTCTTATTTTGTTTCTGACTAGAACAATTTTAAACTTGTCAAATTATTTAGGCACAACAACTAATCAGCCCTCTGGGAATTCCCTCAAGTTTCACGACTGACCATTCCAGACATGCCTCAAAGTACTGGATCAATCGCCTGGAAATGCAAAAGTTAATAAATCAGTTTTTACCTGAAAACTGCTTTAATTAATTAATTTATTTATTGCACATTCCACTTACATGACAATCATTCCCCACAAATTAGGTAGTTACTTGTAGTCCTTCGTGTATGCCCATGTTTGAAAATGTAATTTATATTATCTATATTATTATATATTCTTTAAAGGCATTCAAGAACAGTAGCTAAAATGGGATATGTTAATAATTATTGTCTTGAGTAATATTAATAATTATTTACAGGGAAAATACAGCCATCCTTTTATCCATCCATCTTCGAACCACTTATCCTGCTCAACGACACTGGACCCTGAAGCCTAACCCTGGCCGTACCTTGGCAAAAGGCATAGGTATATCTTGCATGGAACTCCTATCTGTATTAAGCCATTTATACACCCTCACACCCAGCCATACTCTATGGCAATTTAGTAACATTAATTAATCTAACTACATACAATACAGGGAAACCTCAACAGAAGCAGGGCCAAGGCAAAATTCAAACCAACAGCCCAGGGGGAAATTTACAGCTGTGTGACTCAATGAGTCACCACACCATACAAAATGCTGCCAATATATACATTTTTATGCAATTAAGGCAAATATGTAACAGGCTGAAAAGACAGCTTTTAAATATTTAAAAACATATATTTAAGAATACATTTAAATATAAATATATTCATAAAATATTGAATCACCCCCCCAATGCCTATGTATATCAGAAAATGTTTAATTGTTAATCATGAGGGTAGATCACACTGGGGACAAAACCTAACACATTTCACCAGCCATCCAAAAAGTATTGAGCATACAGTTTTCTATAAAAAATAAACTAAAACTATGGTATAGATGATCCAAAGGATCTAGCCTGTCACTCGGTCAGGAATCCCATAAGATCAAAACCCCAACAGATTAAATCACCTGCACAAATCATATATATCTAAAAGTGTCTTCGTGGAACACCATGAAATACATCAAATTACTGCCTAGCACGACAGCTCTAAGTTTAGGCCACATCGACTTTATCAGCAGAGCTGTATTTCGAAACAGAAAAAGAGAAGAAAAGAAGGTAAAAGACAAGGGCCAGGAATAAATCATTTTTCCCCCAGAGCATTCATATTTGGTCAAAAAGAAAAATAATGTGGTAGGAATTAGAAACCCTGCCCTTACAATGAGGAGAGGATAACTAAGGATACAAATGCACTTAAACATTACATTAACCAGTGATCACTTTTAAAAGAAACACAGGAAACAATATTATAAGCAGGAGAAATGTGATGCTTGGGGCTTAAATGTCAGTTTTCTTTTTCCACTTATATATGTCAGTCTGTCATCTGACATGGTGTATTAGCATTGCCAGGCTAGCCTGCCATTTCTGTCAGGCCAAGCCTGCAGTACTAAGCAAGGGCTCTCCCGTCACTGGGCACAGTGTGGAGCTGGGTGCCACCGAGACAAATCCAACAGCAGTCCAACTTCAGAGGACTCCGTGTGATACCTAGGCGGAGGGCTGAGCCTCATTCTCTCATCCCTGGCCCACCGTGTTAGGATGTGCATCAGTCAGGGAAGATGGTGCATATCACTGAAACTGGCAGCAGGGGAGGGGAGGGGTTTTGTCTGCAAGCCCCACTGCAACCTTCCCAGCAGCTGCAGACAGAAAGCGATAGGCTCTATTGATAGCTGAGCCAACACTCTTCTTTGAAGTTCATGAGACTGCAAGTGGGTTCCTTGGCAAAGATGGAATTTTAAACAAATGAAAATTGCTGAGGGCAACACCACTCACAGGAAACACAGACAGCTGGCACCCATGTGCACATGCACACATATATATGCACTTTCATAAAAGCAGACTAAATTCAAGCATTCAGGCGTGCACCATCACCATTGATTCAATCCAGTAAAAATTATCCACCCTTGACTGCACTCAGTCAACTGTGATTATTCAACACCTATGCTATTTTGTAATATTATATTTACTGTAGGGCTGTTTTCGACTAAGGATTTTCATGGTCGAATCTGATTCGTTTGATTTTGCCGTAGTCGACTGATAGACAAACCTTTTTTTTTTTTTTTAGATAGCAGCTAGATTTTTTCCATTTCAAACAAAAGAGTTAAAAAAACTAAAAGAAATACATGGTGCATAGCTGTCAACCCTCCCGTTTTTTCCGGGTTTCTCACGTATTTTAGCTCTTTTCACGCTGTCTTCCCGTTTTAGTATTTTCCCGTAAAATATCCCGTATTTTTACGCTCTGATTGTGTTAACTCAGAACACGCAACTATCTGTGTCTGTGAAGTGGCTTGCACTTGGGTTGCT
>JABFDZ020000089.1:176958-202228 GCA_019775955.2 Pollimyrus isidori | reverse complement strand
CAGTATTCAAAATAGATGCGTCAGCTCCTCAAAAAAAAAGCAGAATAGGCCCATCTCAAAATTACTTCAGTAATTTTTGTCGTTTCTAGTTATTTTATTGTTACTCCTTTTAATTTATCTTGTGGTAGTTTCTTATATTATTTTTGTTTTGAAAATGTATCAATATTAATCTTTTAATTCATGAAAGGTGAGGGGAGTGTCCTGATTGGTACCCATAAATAAAAGGTATTATTATTATTATTATTATTATTAGTATTATTAATAATAATAATAATAATAATAATAATAATAATAATAATATTTTGTTGGATGGCCAATATCTTTGGGGAGGCTTCATGAAGTCTGCCGAGAATATATCCATTACTGAGAAATATGTGACAAATCACCAGTGTGGAATAATCCAACGTAATGACTATGTTATAAATGAATTTAGCAAGCTCAGATATGCTTATTTCTCAATTTTCCAGTGTCCTCAAGCAGCACCAAGAGATAAGCTTGAACAAATAGACTCTTGAAATGTAGGACATGCTGGTACACTGCACTGAAACATGCTAGGCAGAGACAAAAAGGTCCACAGTAAGCAGAGGCTATGAGTGTTTACAAGACAAGTGGCTGCTTTTGTGAGAACATGATGTGAAAGATTTATTTCGGACTTGAGGCCTCTCATCCAGCATTAGATAACGTTATATTATTGACTTTTTGCAGAGACATTTATATACGGAGGAAGGTCATTATTTTTGCTTATTTGCTTATTCAAACAGTTATGTTTGAATTCCATGCTGTCTTATGCACAACAGAAGGTCGCCTCACGGATCTGCAGCCTGCTGCTATGGTTCCATATGGGGGCACCCAAGGAGGGGCTGTAAGCCTGTCAATTTGGTTCTGTGGGACTGGAGTTTCTTCAGAGGGATTTTCCAACAGGTTAGGAACCACCATGACGGCAGTCTTTAAAAACCACTTAAAAGTCCCTAAAAAGCAAAAGAGACCTGACATATCAGTCATGTGATGATTCATCATAAACTCCTGGTTGGATATCAGAAAACAAAAAAAGACCCATTAGGTACTGTATATATGTACATGTGATCATAAATCAGGAATAAACGAAATGGCACAGGTTATGTACAAACATCTGTTTGTCTTTCTGAATCAGAATGAAGGCTGATATTGTGATAATGGTAATGGTAAAAAAACTAATAACGGTCCCTTGCAAACATCCACATTGGAAAACCCATGAATCAATGTCAAATAAATCAGCGTTGATTAAACCCACTCAGTTCTGCACAGATGGTGTCTTTGGTGTTGTTTTGGAATGAGAAGAAAAATTCCACCTCATTAAGTAAAAAGGGTATTTGCGAGTGTGTGTGAGTGTGAACGCAAGTGTGAGTGCAAGTGTGTAAGTGAGTGCAGGTCAGGGGTCCATGGGAGAAAGCCTTGGACAGTGGGCCCCTCGTGCTTCTCCAGCACAGACCAACAACTGACAGTCCATCCATCACCTTTGCGCAGCCTATCAACCTCAGTGCCTGACATGGGATGAATCTGTCAGCATGATGGAACAGGGGGGGGGCAGAAAGTCAATAACACCTCATTTCTGATATTAATAATGCCTAATGGCATTCTGCGCATTACCCTTCAAACCAACTAGAGAAGGTGTTCGGCTGTTGTTTTTGCAGCATATTAAGCTGCAGACCACCATGACGAGGAAACAGCTGAAACATCGTACACGGGTCATCTGGTGGCTGGACTCCCGGCCCCAGAACAATGTGTCATTTGTTCTCACCTGTGATGGCGAGGTGACCAACAGTTCCCAATGACTATAGAGCACTTTGCCTGTAATAGGGCACTGAGGAATCGACTGAGCAGGGAAACTATGAAAGAACTCCAGGTACATTGGACCCTCAAAAAGAAACATCTACAATAAAAAAAAGGAATTTTTAATTTTTGAAAAACGTTCCGAAAAAAAAACCCTGTTAAGTATATGTAGGTTTATTATAGTGCGTATTCAACAATTCACAGTCTCAGCCAGAAACAGGAAACCCATAAAATCAGGTTTTATCTAAAAAAGATACTGAGAGTCCTAATTTTTAACACCTCTTAATGGGTTATAGAAATAATTCTTTAAAAATACTATATTTCAGGTAAAAAAAAAAAAATCAAACATCAAAAAAATAGTGGAGCCATTTAAGCACAATCTGAAATACATCTGAAAGTCTTTGATATAGTTTCACAATCCAAATTTGTTCTTTGTTCATTTTTCCAGTTTTTCAAATCATTGCTTGACAAGATGTAAAAGTCTTTAGTGGTACTGTAGATACAAGAACATCACTGTTCAGAAAGATCTTTAAAAGCCCAGTGATATAGAAATGAGATGAAAAACAAAATCTGAAAAAAAGCAAAGAACTGCATGGTAAAATGCTACAGTGTGTTTATTTTTCAGATCTAAGCATGAAAACGAGATAATGAAAGGAAAATGTGGTACCAGTAGTAAGTGGCGGCAAAGCTGGAGCAAGGAGCAGTGTGTCCTGCTGAGACTTTCTATCCCAAAAACCTCAGGTCCAGAAAAAGCAGATTTGGTCTGGTTATATTCCGTTTAATCCTCTTTATTGTCTAGTAAATGAGGAGTAACTAACAAAATCATTTCTACTGAGTATCCTCCCAACAAAGACTTACATTTGGCTCTTAGGCATTTAAAGAGCAATAGTCAAGAGTATGAAAGAATTTGCTTGACATCAGAAACACAAATAGTGGCATGTAAAGCAACTTTCTCACTGGAATCAACAGCATTTTTCAAAAACAGGAGGCCCCAGAAGCTAACCTCGTTTACGATAAACACCACAAAAATTCCTGCTTCAGAAACAAAAAGATGTCACATGCCCAGCTTTCCTTACAGATGGCAAGGAGTGATCATCACATTGAGACATTTATTTGCTTAGCTGACACCTTCAGTCTAAGCAGCTTAGCTTAAAATTTTACATCCATCCATCGATCCAAAGTCTCACTGCTTATCCTCGTCGGAGTTGTGGGGGGAGGGGGGGTCTGGAGGCGCAAGGGTGCAGTCCATCACAGTAAGTATAATTCATACAACTAGTAATTTAGAGATGCCAATTAGCGTAATTGCAAGTGATTGGACTGCGAAAGTAAACCAGAGTACCTAGAGGAAGCCAGCATGACCAGGGGAGAATATGCAAACTCCACACAAACACACAGCAGTGGTGGGATTCAAACCCAAAATCCTTCATGTGTGATGCATTGCAACAGTGTTTGGGCCAATACTGAGCCACAGCACTACACTACACTTTTACATCCATTCATCCATCCATCGATTACCTGGGTCCGGATTGCAGGAGTAGCAGCCAGAGCAGGGATGCCCAGACCTCCCTTGCTCCAGCCACCTGAGAAATGTCTCCAGTGTGTTCTGGGTCTATCTCAGGGTGTCTTCCCAGCTGGACATACTTGAAGCACCTCTCCGGGAAGGCATCCTTGATAGATGCCTGAACCACCTCAACTGGCTCCTTTCAATGCGGAGGAGCAGCGGATCCTGTCTGGCTCCTCTCCCTATATTTAAAGTTGAGCATAGATATTCTGTGAATGAAACTCATTTCTGTTGTTTTTACCCATGATCTCATTCTTTTGGTCACTGCCTAAAGCTTGTGACCATAGGTGAGGGTAGGAATTTAGATCAACGGGTACATTGATAGCTTCTGGTTCAGCTATCTCTTTACGGTAATAGACCAGAACAACATTTGGTTTAAATGTTGAATTTAGCTATAAATCAACAGTAGGTTGATTTTGTTTCAACCACCCAGTTGAGTACTCTGTCGTGACTCTTTATACAAAAGTGGTTGGTTGAAACAAATTCTTGGTCTGGAGTTTTACTGTCTAGACCCGAAATTTCCACCTCTGGTGTATGTTATGGACACACAGCACATTAGCACAGAAGTCTAATGACAGAGCACTGCTTGGGTTCAGATCAGGCAGGCCATTCCTTCCAATCACACCATTCCAGGTTTCACAGTTGTGACCCATGTCCCTCATTAGAAGCCCCCCCCAGCGAGGCATCTCGTTGTCATATGAAGAACCCCATCCAAGATTTCCCAGAGGGTTGGTTACTCTGAAATGGTGTTAGGTGCATATATATACAGGCAACAGCCAGAGGTCGTCTGCAGACTTGTAGTTGAAGGGAGGCAACCCTCTTGTTCACGGTGGTGAGGTCCAACTTACAGGTACCAAACTGAGGAGCTATAAGTAGACCCACAACTGCCTGGCACCTCTCACCCAGGGCAACCCCCTTTCCAAGAGTTTGGTTCCATGCTGTGCATTGAGGTAAATCGAACTATCTAGACAGTATGTATGTGCCTACTCACACACAAACTCAGGATCCGTTTCCCACCAAACAATATTGGCAGTTGATGGTCGGTCCTCCAAGGCCTCTGTATTCAACTGCCACCTAATCCACATGGCACCAGACCCCACAGCAGCCCCCCCCCCCTCCACACACAACAAACTTCCCTGACAGATGGTGGGCACACAGGAGGGAGGACCCATGTAACACATTCGGGATTTGTCTAATGGGGTCCCATGGGTAGAAACCCAACCACTAGGTGTTAACCTGAAGGCTCCCCCCCAGATCTGGCACCAGGGCGGGGCCCCAGTCTCCCTAATCTACCCGAGGTTACATATAATTTTACAGTGTTTTCTTATAAAATTGTTGGACAATTGCTGATGCAAAGAAAAACAGTGAGACATGAGTTTCTAGACCAGGCTGCCATTAATCGTGCCAATGACTTGACACTGGACAAAATTTGCAGTGCTTTCCTGTATGACCTCATGTACTTCTATATTGCTTGTGACTGTCTTGCATATGCTATGTTCTCTCCTAATTCTACCCTCAGCAACGCTGGAATGAAATCAGTTGCAATCAATTATTCAACTTGGCCCTTTCCTTCCAGCGCTAAAGGAAGCGCCCCAAAACAAAACCATGATTTAGCAACAAATCTCCACAGTGAGGTGCAGCCAGCCCCTCTGGTCTTACAAACAAGACTGCAGTGATTAGATAAACTATTTATAGGGTTTGGAGTCTAGGGTGTCACATACCCACTTTTCACAGCGGACGGGAAACCTTAGCATGTAAACACTTTCCCTGTTCAAGTTGTCTTATATCTGCATTCAACATTTAAATTAGATAATAGTTGACATTATTGAATCTACAGAAATTTTTTATCAAAAGAAAACCATTTAAAACTCACACTGAGTTCCTATATTTGACATGACTTCTGAAATTAGGATAACTTAAAAAAAGTGAAGTATAGTATATGCTGTACTCATAACACAAACAGAATACTAATTGTCTTCAAAAAAGGGAAGATTTTTAATGTGTCAGACACTGTGTCTTTGTCTGCTTAAAGGAAGCATCTATGTTTGTCTAAGGCAAACACTGCAACAGTGAGACAGTTGCTGTTTAACTGAAAAGATCAAATCCCCCCCAAAGATTTGAACAACAAAACACGGCAAAAAAAGAGCCTTATGGAAAGGCCACTCCAATCCATCCAACTTAATCCTATACCTTCAGCGGGTCATGGAACTCAACTGTGTCCTTTTCACTAAAGAAATGGCCAACAACAGCTCCTGCCTTTCAGTACCACAGAGGCATACTAAACTGAGGCACACATCACACGCCAGAGATATGAAGTTTCCCTGAATACCAGGAGCCTGTTGGTTCACAAAGGCTATGCAAGCAGGTTGAGGGTAGGGGGGTTCAGTTGTCTCCCCTGTATTTTATCTCTTGCTGCCATCGAAGAAAGATAACCTCTAACAGAAACAATTCAAAACAAACCACTTATATAAGCTACGCCCTCTAATTAACTGCCGGTTCTGAATGGCTCATCTAATCATCATGTGAGAAACATGGCGCATTCGTTATTTGCGTTGACCTAGTACTTATATATGGGAAGAAACATCTCTCAAATCAATAAATAAATAAATTTAAAGTCAATGAAGAGTTTCACACACAGCATTCAAGGATAATGTTCTCTAAGAGAATCCTTGACATAATCTTCAAGACCTCTGATGGAAATGCATCAGATGTTTAAGAGGCAGGTGAGAAGGATCCTGGTCTCAGAAATAGTGGTTTGGCTGAGTCCCCCTGACAAATTATTCTGGTGCAGAGAAGCACTACTCCTGGCCTCTTCCGTCACATTCTGACAGGCCTATTAAGGCCTCAGATAACTTCTTCTTTATTTATTATTCCACCAGGGTGCCTTCATCCAGGTCATCCTGGGAAGATATGAACTGGGGGTCTGCAATGTCACTCATGCCTTTCCAAGTATTTAACCCCACTAATCCATTTTTATCCAAAGGTACCAAAGCAGTCTGTCATGATCCTGGTAAGACAAACTATTGGACACTCTGTAAGCAATTAAATAAAATGCAATTTCAGTTCTCATTGAATCAATACCCTAAATGACTGTGGCAGGTATCTGAAACACCTCCGCAACAGATGGCCTGGTCTTTTGGCCAGGTGCACGAAAGAACTGAATGGACCACAAGCTTTAACATGACAGTGGCTGCCCAAAGCACTGATTCTGCATTTGGCCATTCTGCAGAAAAAAAAAATATGATTGTCATGTCAAGGGCAAGGACGGAGGCGAAGGCAGGTGTGTGGGGAAGACCAAAAGGGGCTTTATTAAAGGAAACTATACTACCGGCAGGGCAATGGAAATAGACCACAAGGGGTCAAAATAGGGTAGAAAGGATCAGGCAAGAACATTAGACACAGGGCACACTGGGGAGCACATTCAGGCAGCAACATCAATGACTGGACCCAGGATCGCAAGACTGAAGGATGCTTTATACTGGGCACATGGGACAGCAGAAGAGAGGCACCTGGGGTAATCCACACGAGAGCTGTAACGAGAGTTACTGTAAGATTAAACAAGAAACAGGTGTGGCTTGTTAGAGCCACACGAGGGAGAGAACGAGGGGGAAGGGATACAGGATGTCACAATGATAGAGGGCCTTTAAGACCTCAACACAGATCACCTGCCCCAAAGCTGCAAACGGAGAAATCAGCTAAGCCATGTAAGCCTGGATGTAACATCACCTGAACACATTAACCACGGGTCGGTGGCATAAGAGTGAAATCATCTTCTATGAAACTAGAGTATTAAAGCAACAGTTTCTTAGCCCTATCTCCAAAATTAACATCGCCTAGTTGCTTTGTAGTGTCTAAAGTATGGCATCAAACATAAAAGGCACAAAAAATCTTCAAAGTAAAGAGGGGGACAAGAATAATGTTTTCATATTCCTTTTTATGTATTCTTACATCTGAATTTCAGTTGCATCATGGCCTGGGACCTTCAAACTTTTCCACTTCACATAAGCAAGATAAAATGATCCCCATATGTTCCCAAAGACTTCAGCTTTGGAGAACGGAAGTCATAAATTATTGCAGTACATCATTTCCTTGCCACTAAGTCCACTTACCCTTAGGACATACAGACAATTATTATGATTAGCTTCCACATCCCCTACTCTATTGGAACCAATGTACATATCATTAATAATAACTAACAGTGTTTTATATATATAAATGCCACAACTGAAGACATCACTATCTGGTCATCCCTCATTTGTGAAAAGACAAACCATCCTACAGCAGTGGAAGAAGCAAGTGAAGCATTTCTTCCCTTCCTCTGCAAATGTCTGTAATGGTCCTTGTATGATTTGACTGGTATTGAGAATGACCTACGCATGGGTACAACACCTAATCAATAACGTCAATAATAATCTGTAATAAAAAAGCTGACACAGAATTTTGTCAATGATTGGTTGCATTTTTGCAGTTTGCTGCATACATTGCATATGATATTATAGCGATTGCTCATTCTTCTCTTTTTGACACTATAACGGTCCATGCATGTTTGTGTGCACGGACTATTGTGTATGTACTGCATTTGTCTGTGGTTGATGCTCATGGTCGACACATGCGTGCAGCAATGGTATTCCACCAGACCAGCAGAGGGCAAAAGTATCGCAACAATCACAAATACAAGCAATGTAATAAAATGGGTAAACTTTTATAAACAGTTTTAAAATTGTTACTAGGCTTGGGCGTCACTACGGTAATATATCGCAATATTCTAAAATCTTGGAAACAAAATTAGCCAGGACACCCCAAGCTCGAAAAATTATATCTTCAAGATTTCAAAATATGTTCATTTGGAAAATACAATCAACTCATTACCATACAGTCATTACCAAACTATATATGAGGGAGACAGCAGATCTTTGTTTATATGACACGTCACTTTAAATGGAGACTGTCAACACCACAGAAAGTTTCTATTATAACTTTAAAAATATAGCTGTATTTTAAATAAACCATTTGCACCTTTCTTCAAACCCAGTGTTTTGGCTCAACTAAACTAATTAGTTGATCGACTGATCACACGATTGATTATCAAAATAACTGTTTTTTTTGCAGCCCCAGACTGATGTGTGATGTGTTACAACTGGCCGGCAAATAACCTGAAAATGTTGACAAAGCCCTAGTCATTCAGTTGATTATGTGGATTAACCTGGATGTGCCTGAATCAGAGGAGAATTGAATGAGGAAGCATTGCCATGTGAACAGGAAAACTACAGTGCTGCTTCTTGGATAATTAATCTCATCACACTTTATGTCATGCACGTATTTGCAAAATGAAGTTAATATAATATATATATATATATATAACACATTTTGTAATGTAACACTTTGCTATATTAAAATTAACAACTCATATTTAGAAATTCATTCTTATTGCAAACTTTTATTGAAGTATTTCTTGTTTTTTTCCCCATTATTTAAGACAGAGCTAATGCTTCAAATTTTAGCATGCAACAATGCAGAAACTGCATTAAGATTCATAGAATACGTCATAGTTCTTTGATTCTGCCACATACAATACTTTTACAAGCATATTGTTGAAGAAAAAAAATAATTCATAATTTGACCAGTTCCATATGAGTGACCAGTATTTACAGCTATGCAGAAACCTTTAAGAAGCTTGTGGCTTTTGCCGGCTGTTGTTCTAAGGGCCTGTGCTCAGCAGCTAACAGTATTTTACACATCACTTAAAACAAAGGACAATGAGTTATTATACTGGTAAAATCATTTTCATAGGCATATCCTTTATCCTAAAAATAATGTTTCTATCTAGAAAACCTGGAACAGTAAATAAATCTTCACAAGCCACATTCATACTGCATGATCATGCCAACATTAAAGCAACCAGCTGTGTGTATCCTAATCCTGAGATATAGGGAAAAGCACTAACATATTAAAAATGCATCTCTGAACTTCCCGATGCCCAGTTTCACTGATGTAGAGGAAAGGAATAGCTTTTCAATGTTTGCTGTAAAGCTTGATATTCAGTTGGACAATGGTGCCCCCTTAAGGACACAAGGTTACATTTACACAAATACTCAGAAAAGATGCATCGTGCAGCACCCTACAAAAGAACTCAATGTGTCCTTTACAAATATTGTAAAATAACTGCCTTTTGAAGGCCTTGGACACCTCTAGCAAATCCAACACAATCACTACTATTTGTGGCTGTTAAGATCACTTGAGTACAGATCCACTGCTTTGAAGTCATGAAACAGTAGAACATTCTTTCACCAGTGACCTTCATTATCTATGCCATAATCATGCAGTTACTGACAAGCTGCTGGACAGCTATGAACCTTGATGAATTACATATGGACACAACTAACGGCCATTTCTGTCCCTTAGGCTAAAATGAACAAAATCTGTACATATAAAAGCAGATATGAATGACTATAGAAGCAGAGATGAAAGTTGTTTTGCACACAACCAATTGTCAGGATCCATTTCAAAAAAGCAGTAAAACAGTTGATGTGCTGCATTGCTATGTGTTTGTTCGCTGAACACTTTTAAGGCTAATACGAAATTTGCTAAGGGTAGCGTATAGCAGACATCAATCATAAGAATATTTAACAGACCTATGCTTCCACTTGCCAGGAGAAATCCCGTATGTCAGTTATGAATATGAATATAAGTACCCACTGTGGTTCTCCTAGTAAACATGTCAACCCATTAAAGGATTTTATGAACCAAAAAGGGTCTAATATGTAATGTATTGAAATACAAATATGGTCGTGTACATACGTGTAAATACACAAAACCAAAAGAGAAGAAACTCTGAATGCGGCAAAAGTACTTTAATTCGTTAAATTAAATACTTTAATTAGTATGGATGCACCTAATACTAGTAAACAAACTGATACAAACACTAGAAGAGAGAAAGAAAAGAGACAATAACCGCTGGGCATTGAAATGAACAGAAGCCCTTATCCAGCATATTGTTTTTGGCGATCAAGCATAATAGTGGGACACATAATACTTTCGGAGGTGGTGCATGGTGTAAAAAGTTTGCAAGCCACTATTTCAGATTGTTTTAGACCGCCAGGGATATGTTTGCAAATCATAATTAAATACAGCCTGCCTATCCATCGTTTTCCAGAGAGATTAAAAAATGAGAATCAGCTCCTCTAATCAGCCCCATCGGCAAGCATTAATCAAGACTGTTCAAGACTGTTGTTTATCCATCTACTGTTTTTTTATGCTTCCACATTATTTTCAGCTAAAAAAATCTGTGCCTCACTTGATGCCGCGTGTGTGTGTATTCTTGTGTGTGTGTGTGTGTGTGGTGGGGGGGGGGGGGATTTCCACAATACCATTCTGATATTTATAAATTAAAACATTGCAATTTTCTTTTTTTGCACATCACCCAGGCCTAACTGGTATCAGTATCAGTGAGTACCAAAAAGCAAGTATCGGTTCTCATACTTGGTCTGACAAAAATTGTATTTCTGCATCCCTGTCAATTAACAGTATAACAGATTCACATGTAACCATTTTCATAAACCTTATGAAAGGTTTTAAAAGTTTCCCACCTGTAGTTCGCACTATGATTTTAGCAATCTCTGCCATATTAAGTTAGTATTGAAATGCATCCTTTTGGTACCTATCATAAACACGGTTTAGGTACAGCAGAAAAACAGAGAAAACTTTGACGTTTCACCGATTCAGAAGCAACAATTAGAGGGTGCACCTTCAGTTCTTATAAAAATAATGTAGTCAAAAACTAGCTGTAACCGCTAATACTCTCATGATTGTTCACCATTTTCTCTCACCAATTTCTGAGTCTGGAGGGCACCCCAGCATATCCTAAAACCAGTACGGTGTCACCTCCCATGCTCCCTTTCCGTGGTGTAGGAAGATGAGTAAGCCTCACCCTCCGGTGGCTCCTCACGGAGATATGGGGGCAGATCCTCACTGCTGCTGTCCGGCGATGGGCTAGCATCCTCCACCAGATCACTATCTGAGTTGGGTCCCTTTATAGGGAAAATGGGTGATGGAGAACAGTAGTTAACACAGTTATGAGTTTCTTTTCAGAATACAGGAGAAAAAAACTGCACTAATAAAATGACTTTAAAGACTAAACTGAGATTAAAATGATAGAAATTGAACAGATAAATCATGTATAAACTGGAATAAAATGGGTTCTGTACTTTAAAACAACAGCAGCTACAGGGAGAGGAAAATTAAAATAAACGTATAGCAAGTACGTACTTCAGTTGATACAGCTATACACGTGGGTTTTATTCTATTAGTTTAATAGGATATTCACCACCTGTAGGCGTATGCACAGTTTGGTCATAAACAGTACCCATATAAACATTAAGGCCACCATTTTGCGGATAAATAACAAAATAAGAAAACCAAATGACACTGTCTATTATCGCGACAGTATCCACATAATTTGATGCAAAAACGTCTATGTACCAATTGTCTAAATTATTTTATGCAACATTGTTTGCAATAGAATTATATATAATTTAGGCATACTTTGTTTTTTTTCATTACATAAAAGAGTCAATCCGTAATTGTGGCATCCCGACAGTATCCGGCTAGATGCATTAAGAGAAACTGCAACAGCCTACGACTCTGACAAAAACAAATCCACCCCGACTAACCTTCATCGCTGTCAGAAACACAGCAATTTTCCGTGCCACTTCTGGTTTATAAATGCGACTTAGCTACCTTCCGAGAAGGCGCCGTGCTGAAGGTAATTTATGTTTCACTCGTATCAATAAAAATATTTCACGATTTACAGATTCTAATATGTTTTTCTGCTTTAATGTAACAGGAAATGACGTTTTGAATGTTTACTGTCCGTGTGTTGCTGCACTACGAAAATTCTGTCACCAGAGGGAAACAGTGAGCCACCACCTCTAGTGTGTTCATTCTTAAGGATCAAAAGGATTCAAGGTTTTTATTGAAAAGACTAAGATGGACTTTATCAATCCCAGTGGGATATTCTGGGACATACAGCAACAAGAACAAGCCAATATATTTTCAAACATTTAGACTAGACGCAAATACAATAATACAATGTGTATTGTATAATGAGATTATAGATACTAATATACCATATTAAACTGATAGATAGATAGATAGATAGATAGATAGATAGATAGATAGATAGATAGATAGATAGATAGAAATTTATTTTATTTCAACGATCTTGCACTTCCAGTTGCTGTGTGCAAAATTTAGAAGCAGACATGTAACAGACATACCACCATATGTATATCAACAATTTTCCCAGGAATAAATAAACTTTATCTTATATCTTAATTTCAGGAGTGCAGATGAAGGACAAGCAGCAGTAGGAGAACATACACTGTTGCTACATTTCCTGAAGCCCACAATCAGCTCTTTTCTGGGTGGCGCAAGTTGTGCGTGCAAATTTTGGGTAGCGTACTGCCTTGCCAGATTCTGTGCGTCTTCCATATAAGGCCCCCTGTGAGGGATAGTGAGGGTACAGTACCAGTTACCAGTCAAAAGTCTGAATGTGCCTATTTTAAATATATTTTTCTATATCTTAGCTACGTTATACACCTTATAGTAAAAGGCCTCTAGGCAATGAAGTAATACATATTAAATACTGCAACCACCAAAAGAAGTGTTCAGCTTTAGACCCTTCAAATTAGCTCTCCTTAGCTTTGCTGAGAGCACTGAGGACTCACATTTTTTGACCAGACGTGCATCAGGCAGGACAGAGACACTCGATAACCCTGGGAGTGTTACTGGCTGGGTGAGTGCCAGTAGCCTTTTTTGTTGCTAAGCAGAGACTGATTTGCTTTTTCTCCTATGAAAAGCTTTTCTGAAAGGTGTCATTTGAACTACTGAAGAACAGCAGAAACATTGTATGTTATCAGTGACAATGCATTGCTATATTATTGTGGATTCCATCCAATTTATACAAACACACAAAACACAGACCACCCCCCCAGGGGTGCACATGTGACCGGTCTTTACTACCGGTTAGCTTCTCTACGTGTTCTCTGCGTTGTGTGAATCAAAAGACAACCTGAGCTGCTGAATGGCTGACCGGTGTGGAGTGTATTCCATCCATCCATCCATCCATTATCCAAACCGCTTATCCATCGGGACGCGGGGGAGTGTATTCCTGAATATACAAAAGCAAAGAGTGCAGCACATCAGGAGTACATTCACCACACATCCCCTCCTCAGCACGGCTTCCCACCAATGGAGACAGAGCATACTAAAATACACCCACGTACTGTAGCAGATAAAATAAAATATAATAATATTTCTTCCGTATTATCATATAGGCAACATTTATATTATCATTACAATATTCTTTTATTTAACTTTACTCACTGGCAGCAATAATTTATAAAACACAAATTTGTGGCGAGAGGAAAAAGGCAGGAGGCAGATGCTTAGCCCGAAGAAGGGATGAAGCACTTTTTATTAACAACAAAAGAAAAAGCACCAAAGATAAAAGATCCGGTTGCCGTCCGGGATAACCAAAGACTATATCCGGAAGTCGAACAAGCCTTCAGAATAAGAGTTCTAATTATTGTAAGATTTCTGAGTGCTTATGATCCCGCTACAAATTAATGACAATAAAGTTACGTCACATACATAAAACACAACACTAGCAATTATTGCAAAAGAATTACATAACACAATAACCTAGTGCCCGCATACCTGGAAATACAAAATAAAACTTCAGTACAGCACATCAGGAATACATTCACCACACACATGCTTAATGGACAAAAACCAAAAAAAAACAAAACGATTACAAAAGCTTAGCGTGAACTGCTAATCAATGTGATCCTACAAGAATGTGCTGAAAACACAACAATTGCATTCTATTAGTCATAACAACAAACTGCACCTGTCCTTCAAATCCTAGGAGGAAGATATTAAGTGCCAGAGAAGTGGTACCGCAAAGAGATTCATGTGTTCAGATGGTGGCTAACGCAAGGATCCAGGTGGAGACTGGCAGTAAGTGGGGGGCGGAGGATGTGGTTCAGGAAGCAGAGGCAAGGCTTCGTCACAGAAGGCTGGTTGGAGTGGTCACCTGAGGCTAAGCCAGGCTAGGATCCTTTCCAACTCCCCAGTTAGATATCACCAGAGGGAAGGTAGGGAGCCATCTAGTTGCGGGGAAGGTGAGAGCAGCAGTGGAGGAGAAGAGATCCTGCAAAGATGTGGGACTGAAGCAGCAGGGAGCTTGGACTAGATGCCAGAACGTTGAGAGGAAAATGACTTAGTCCAAGCTCTGGAAAGCCAAGCTGAGCCACATTAGGTTTCTTATTCAGGCAGTATACAATGCGCTTCCAAGCCCATCAAATCTACATACTTGTAGCATTACAGAGACACCAGCATACCTACTGTGTTCAAAGTGAGGGACTCTAGAACACATTATCAGCAGATGCACAAGGGCACTTGGAGAGGGAAGGTATCAATGGAGGTACAATTAGGTCCAAAGGACCATCATGGAAGCAATCAGCACAGGACTTGAATGGGCAAAGTGGTGGTGACCCTCAAAGATTACCATATCTTCATCAGAACTGCAGTGCAGCCAAATCTTGCTAAGAGATCATCATCTGCAGACATTTTGACAGCTGAAGTTCCCTAGCCATATTGCAGCCATCACCCTGCAACTAGACATTTTCCATGTGTCTGAATCAACCAAGCAAATCATACTGTTCGAGCTAACAATCCGGTGGGAAGATCACTTGGTGAAGCTTTCGAAAGGAGGGTCAGCAAATATGTGGAACTGGTTAGCATCTGTCAGCAGTCAGGATGGAGAACCAGCCCCAGGAAAACACTACCTTACAACCCGAACACCGCCGCAAGGGGACGTGAATTGCAACAGCACAAGGCGACTAGGAGGAGTTAAAAGCCATGGATGTTGTAGATCTCATTATCACCAGAAGCTGTACGCACTGTACATCTCATGCTGGAGACCATTGCCATCTCAGCCACACCCCCTCGTGTATTCTGACCAATAGGACTTACCCGAGGCTTCGCACCCTGTTGTCCAGTTTGTCTAGTTTTACCGGTTACTCCGGTCTCGGAAACTCCTCTCCCAGCTGCTCCTAGTTTTCCCTTGGTTAGGTGCACTATATCTGGCAACTCAGTTTGATCTGTGAGAGATCTTCATGGTGTGCCCAGAGTTCGAGCGTCTCTCCTGTTATTGATTTTCCCAGGTACCCACCTCTGCTTTGTGTTCCAGACCCCAAGCCTCACCTGCCCCCTTTTTCACTACCGACACCGATCGCCCGATCTTCGCCTTCTCCTTCTGGACACTATCACCGATCCCGCAACCCACACCCGGCTCTGATTTCTGCCTCCACCCTCTGGACTCCATCACTGATCGCCCATCTCCCTGTGCCATGCCTTCAGCCACCTTTCTGCCTCAGGGTCTACTGAGTTTTATTGGAAGCCTTATTCTACGTTGGTTATATCCCAACGGCTCGTCGTTAAGCTATGGTTGGGAAAAGCACCTATTTCTGCAGAACTCCAAAAAGATCCCCGTCAATCATCTGATAATTCCGTATAGCATAAAAATGCAAAGTCACTAGGAGCTGGATGAGTCGAGGTACAGCGGAGTTCCACTCACTTCCATGCATGATACTGTAGCTGGTCCCACCTTTCCACTGAGAGCAGCGGCGTCATGCAAAAGCATTTTGAATGTGGGGGGGGCACACTGGCATAAAACTAATATTTTATGTTAAATGTGGGGGGGGTCCAAACAAATAATTATGAAACGTGAGGGGGACATGTCCTCCTCAGATTTAATAATGGCAATGCCCATAACTGAGACGTATATGATAGCATACACTCTTTTGTAAAGGGTACTGCATGGACAACTCACTATCTCTTTTAAAAATCGATTTGGTTTATTGTGTCTCGAATTTTCCTACATGGGATTCTTTCTTCTGATCCCACCCAACAAAGAAATGCAGTCATGTTTTCAATAAAACTAAAACAGACCTAACATAAGCCTCCTCGAGGGGTGGTTAAATAATACTGCTAATCCATCTTTATACTTGATTTAAATTCACTGGTGCAGCAGACTTGCATTTAATTTAGGTTTGAATGGAAATTAAACTAAGATTAACAAAGGTTTAGTTTTAACCAAGATTAATTGTAAACTAAATTTAAACTAGGTTTAAACTTTGGTGCAACAGGATTAGTAAATAAGTCTTGATTTTATCCAGTTTAAAAGTTAAACCATGTTAGGTCAACCCATCCTTAATGTATGGGAAATACTGTAATGTCTAGATAATGTGGAATGCGCAATGTAGTCTTATAAATATACCATAATGTTTTGACATTATCACAGTATCTACAGTAGGATCTCTCAACTCATCATAAGTGAGCCTCCAAGAAGGCTTTCTCTCTCTGAACTTGTGGGATAAGCCCCTGTGATCCTTCTTAAGAAACACTCTCCACAGGACATTTCTTAGTTGCAACAGCCTCTTCCTCGGTCACCTCTGGTTCTTCTTTTGCAGACTGAGTAAGGTCTTCCAATGGTGCATCTCTCTGTGGTTGGGAAGATTATCTAGTTCTCAAGTAATTATATCATCGCCTTGCCTTTCCAAGTTTTCTGTCACCTGTACAACGTCAGAGGGCAAATCTTTCAAGTGACAACCATACTCTGATTCAGAGTCAAAAGAACACAGGTCTCTTTTCGACAACTTGGCAATGGCAACAGGTGGTTTAACTTTGAGAATTCTCTTCTCCTTCACTTTTCTGTGCTGTAGGACTCCTGGAGATGGAGTAGCCCTTGAATAAACCTCAGGACACAATATGACATCCTGTCCTAAGGGTAGAATGATTTCGATATATAACTTTAACAGGTCCCATATCCCATGCAGGTCTCAAACAGTACACTGGAAGGTCAGACATTTGCGTTTCTACCATGTTTGGCATTGAACTCCAATGATTAGCAAGTTTCTGCTTTCCTTTCAAACCCAGGTTCCAAATCAGGACTCTATCTCCTTCATTTAGGCTATGGTAATGTACTGTCTGATCACATCTCTCTTTGTTTGAGCCAGCTTCATCCTTTTAACATATCTCAGATATGATGCTGAAGATGTCCCATCTGCAGACACACCAAAACTGAAATCGACAGGTAATCTGGCTTCCCTCCCAACCATAAGTAAATAAGGTGAGAATCCAATTGCCTCGTTTGGAGTACAATTACAATCATGCACCAGATTACAGTAGTTATGGGCTGACTCCATTTGGACTTCTGACTGGGTTCTACAATTCCTAACATATCTAACAATGTCCAATTGAACCTCTCTGGTTGAGGATTGCCTTGTGGGTGAGTCCGTGATTTTTTCACACCCAACGTTGTCAGCATGTCTTTAACCATTTGATCCGAGTGTATGCGTGTGGGGAGACCATAATGGATAAAGTATTTTCCCACCATTTTTGCCCAACATGTAATTTTGACACTAATTGGATCATTTCAATTGCATGGAGATGCTATGGTATCCCTCACAATATCAACAACAATCATTATTCCCTCACAATTTAGTCAATACCTCTTTAGTATTACAAAAGTATTGCAGCATGGATTGATTTCAACCATTCTAGGATTCTTTGTGTGTTGGTCTTAGTGAGTTAGGAGTTCTCTCGTCTACTTATAAGTTCTCCTAAACTTAGGAGCTACTTTATGCACTAAATTGCTTTGTGAATTACTCTTAGTAAAAAAAAAAATTGGATTTCTAAATTTAAGAGTGAAACGTCCATTATTTTATTATATCTAAGTTTCTCCTAAATTGGGCAGTTATGAGCTAATTTTAGCCATAAGAGTCTTACAGGCCCTGGAAAACAAGGAGACACAGATTTAGATTCAGTGGACATAAAAGCACTATTCGCTAAGCTGATCCAATATTAGTTGTTGCAAGAATGATGTTCTGTTTTGGATTTGGAATTCTGTCACATGGACATGATGATTCCTAAACGTCATGGTGAAAATATGGAGCAAATTTTACTCCAATATAAATGCAGTTATATCTTTTACCTTAAATATCTAAACCATAGTGGCTTAAAAGAAGACTTAGATATGACCTCTGTTCTGTGAATCAATCTTATTGTCTTTTCATACTAGTGCATCCCATTCCCAGAGTAAAAGCAAACACTTATACGTAGGTATATCAGAATGTGTATAATCATGTGTTGGAGCTATGGAATCATATTATTCTAGTCTGTTTGTAATGACTTGATCTATTGACAGTTGGCTTCAACTCACTGATGTTCAGTTAAGTCCTATCTCACTGATTAGGTGCACCAGTACAGAAACCCACATATAGGGTGACCAGGTGCAGACTAAGTACTCTGGGAGCCCTAAGCTGACTTGCAAAAGGGGCCTCCTAAGTAGGCCATTTGGGCTATTTTACAGAGCCGAAAGATAAACAAGAAGGAATTTAGGACAATGGAGCAGCAATAATACAGCGGGCAAGTAGTACCGGGCAAACTGAGGTATTGCAAGTATAGCGAAGAACAAGGTGACAGAACACGCTCTTTATTCTACTCCTCAACATGATTATAATAGGCACAGAACCCCAAAAACACACAGTGAAAACACGAGGTAATCAGATGCCGAATTGTAAGGTGCACATACTGTGGAAGGTTTATACAAGCTAAAGATACCGGAGAATGGGACAGGGTACACACAAGATACGAGCTGTCAGCAAAATTCCACACCTGGGGGGAGGGGGGCATTGTTCCAGAAATAAAACCATATTTATTAACTTTCACATTTCCAAGTGATTCATCCAGTACTTATAGACATTTTAGAGGTTGGAGAGTATGTGAGGAGTACTGATTAGATTAACTAAATGACACAGCTGTGAGGGGAATATAACCCTGTAGGTTCCATTGGCACCAAATCTAGTTTGTTTCTCAAATTTAGGTGCACTATCAAAAATTTCACCAAGGTTTATAACAAAAGGTTTACAGTAGATTGTCAGATGGCCAAGATTACTAGCGGGAACACAGGCAAGGCCAAATGGCCCAAACAACACCATCTCTGTTTCATTTGATAGTCTTTCACATTCCAGTAAGGCTTTAGGAGAATGTTTTGTTTTAGTTTTAGTGGACAATGTATGTTTAAAATAAATCAAAACCATGCATACACTCTGTCCATGGCTCCTCCAATGCTATGTATTTGAAACTGGTGTATCTTATATCACTGAATTCAAGTGTTTCATTCAGACCCATTACCAGAGATGAATAAAATCAAGCACCATGCAGTCAGGTTTACAGACATTTATGAAAGAATGGGTATTTTTTAAAAGCTTTTTGAATGCCACCTTTGCAATAAGTCAATTTGTGAAATTTCTCCCCTGCTAGAAATTTCAACTATAAGTGGTATAAATTTCAAAGTGGAAGCTCCTCGCTCTATGATCTAGCTCTGTGATCAAGCACAGGGCACATAATTTGTGCCAATTAATGCCTATTCCACAAATCTGATTGAATGTGCCAGTGAATTTTAAATTAGGCACCTGTAGTTTGGCTTCTTGGATTAGTTAAATGTTCACTAGGTTTGCATTAAGGATTTGCAGACCCACGACCCATTCACAGTATATATGTTAATTCTAGGACTGGGGATGGGAAATCTGATCAGAGACCAGCGTAAGAGCATGCTGGTCTTAAAATGCTTACATTTGCAACTTTGCCTCACTACCCTTTCAGAATTTACTGCAACCCAAATTTGGTTTGCGACCCATGGGTTGAGAACTGCCAGTAAAAAGCATCCTGCCACTGGACTCTGGAGCAGTGGAATTGAGTTCTGTGGAATGACGAATCAGGCTTCTCTGTCTGGCAGTCTGATGCATAAGTCTGGGTTTGGCAGATGCCAGGAGAATGTTACCTGTCTGACTGCATTGTGCCAACTATAGTATACTACTATACTCTTATTATTAAAAACATGTGTATGTATTACTTGCCAGCAGTTTTTTGGAGTGATAGTATTCTTAGCGGGGTTCAACTGAACCTCTGATGTTGTACAGGTGACAGATATTCACTAATGACTACTCTGCCTAAGGGTATCTGCCAAATGCCGTAAATGTAAACTGCAAAGTTTGGTGGATGAGGGATAATGGTAAGGGATTTCTTTGGGGGGGGTTAGGCCAGGCCCCTTAGTTCCAGTGAAGAGTACTCTTAATGATCCAGCATACCAAGACATCTTAGACAAGTCTATGCTTCCAACTTCGTGGGGAGTTTTCTGTCCCAGCATGACTGTACCCTAGGGCAGAAAGCAAGATCCATAAAGACATGGTTCAGTATCAGGTCTTAGCCTTGTCCCTTGCGTCCAGAGATTTCTCCAGATTCTCGGAATCTTTTAATTATATTATGTACTGTAGATGATGAAAATCCCAAATTCTTTAGAATATTACACCAAGGAACATTATTGTTAAATTGTTGCATTATTTCCCCGCTCAATCTTTCACAGAGCCTGGTGAACCTCTCCCCATCTTCACTGCACACAGTGATTGTCCCTCTCGGGGGTTCTTTTTAATACACGATCATCTTGCATACCTGACGCCTATTAACCAAATTAGTAGTGAGATATTCAACAAGATGTTTTGTATTAGCATTACACAACTTTTCAAGTAATTTGTTGTCTGTCTCAACTTTTCCAAAACATATTACTGGCATCAAATTCAGCATATATTTTTCATAAAACAATAACATTTCTCAATTTCAATATGTTTCTGAGTTTGATATGTTATCTTTCTTCTATTTTCAGTAAATATGGGTTTATATAATTTGTAAATAACTTTATTCTGTTTTATTTACATTTCACACAGCATCCCAGTTTTTTTTTTATAACTTGGTAATTAACAGGACAAAAATGTTATGTAGCAGAATCCCCTTACAAAAATGTATCAAGGTATTATCATGTCAGCATGGTTGTGTTGGATTGTGCTTTCCATGTTTTTTCCTATTTTGTTCATGGTGCATTTATGGTATTGGTGATATGCATATGATATACCTACGTTTCTAGTATTTGAACAGGGTTTTATTTTATACTATAGGGTATTTTGTTCTGATGCCATGTACAGTATTTTGTTATGTGTTATGGTATTTATTTCCAACCAGAATTGGTACTCTGATATTCAGTACTCATGGTATTGCCAAGAAACACATATATTTTATTTTCACCATATTAAATAAAGACACAACATGTGTTTTGAAAAGAAAATGTTTCCTTCATTTACTGGCATTGAAACACTCATGTTGGTAAGTAGTCAACTTGTTTGTTTGATATATGTGGCTATTAAATTGTTAAAGCATTTCCCCCATCAAGCCAAAACAGACACATTTCATGCATGGTAAATTTGATGTAATTATGACATTTAATTTCAGTGTTGTGTCATACAATACAGTGGTAAACATTATGTAAAATATAACTGAAAATAAACCTGTACTATCATAGTATAGTATATTAAAAACATGTTACTATCATATGGTATAAGACATAAAGGTTAATGGATTAGTATTTAAATGAAGATTTACATTGTAATACTGTACTATACTATGGTATATAGATGGACAAATTACAATGGTTTTAGCATAGTGTTACTACTACGCTATTACTTTGTGATAATACCATAGCACTTTTTGTAATGGTCAGGTACGTCATAAAGTCATGTAGTAGTACTATGTTGACCGCAATTAATACAGTTTTGTCCCATATCCGATCCAAATAGATATATTCAATTTATTTCGGGTTCATTCATCAAACAGTTCTGCCTGAACAAATTTGTGAGCTGCTTTTGTAATAGTGAGGAGCCCGGACTAACCGGTCGAGAGCGTGGAGTTTAGTGTGTCCCTGCTGTTTCACACTGACGTCCATTGCGTGCGTCGTCAGCACTGCCGTTTTCTGCCGTGTTTGTTCACCTTACTAAGATGGCTGGTTACGACTGAGTTCTAATGGCTTTCCAATGTAAGGAAGCCGTCGTAAGAATGTGAAAGTAGGGTCTAAATAAATATGAACGTTTATTTTTGATTACTAACAACTGAAAAGCAGCGTCCACATGAGCAGGTTTGGCAGGTAAGCTTTTGCTGCGCCCAGTCTTCGCTGTGACGTAGCCGTGCTGGTTTTTAACTCGAGCAGCCGACACTACTGATGCTATTCTGTTTGCTTGAAAACTCATCTCTTATTCCTCATCAAATTGTGTACAAGTAAACTGCATTAAGCAGGGACGTCACGTCAATCCAAAGATAAAACTCAGAGGCTCTTTCATTAAAGTAACTTGGATATACAGTATACCGCACCTAAGGTAGCTAACATTAGCTTAGCCGGATCTATCGGATTTCTGCTGGATTTACGTTCAATTTTACGATTTTTGTAGTCCAGTTCACACATATCACTGGTTTACCAACTTCGTAAAAAAGTATACTTTGAGTTTGACGCTAATGTTTATGTATAAACCATTACTACTATGTAAACCATTAATAATAACAAATTGCAGTGTATGTAACTACGCGAAACCCTAACAGCTAAATTTCAGCATCTGAGTAAATTTAAGGTTCAGTTTAGTTTTTTGTGTTTTAGTTGATAATGTCATTGATCGCTATAATCGAAATGGGTGGCGTATTTGGGCAAAGTTTTGTTGTATGATAACCTCCAAGGCCGAGCCGGCTTGTCAATTGTTCCACTTGGTCTGCCCCTACTGACGGAATCAGTCAGCTGTTTGTGTCTTAGACTTGCTGATATATTTATATAATCATTATAGAGCACCTGTATACGAGCTTAAAATGCATGCAATCAGAACCGAATAACCTAGCTCCATGCTCTTGTTACACACGTCACCGGGTACATTTAAAACGTCGCTTATTCTGTTGTAAAAAGGAATTAGTCTTAATCAAACATTGACTCAGGATCACTTGGCTGAGAATACACAAGTAGGAATTGTTCATGCTGTCTCAGTATATGCTGAAGATTTGAATGCTACATTCACACTTAAAGATGGCCATAAAACAAATCTTGTTAGTTGTTATTAAATCTGAGAAATAAAATAACTAAGATGTCATATGGGACGAAATATGATTGGGTGCAGGTGGTGTACTTGTATCAGCATCTAATATTTTAGTATTTCTAAAGATGTTGTTTGGATTTAAAGGCTTTGAAATATCATAATGGCATGGAGAATGAATCTGTAGTCAGTGTTCTGATACTGTGAATTCTCCTACTAGACTGCAGGGGGGTGAAATTTAGTTTATAGTTGGGGTGGCTAGGGTGCTGAATTGTAGACTAATCTTCATGGCTGGAACCTCACCCCCCATCTCCCTCATCATGAGCTATACCTTAATCATTAAATGATATATTTCTTGTGGTCAGTATTTCCCTTGTCTTAGGGTTTAATTTGATTTTCCATAGTGTAAACATTTAAAGAATTTGTTCATCACTCTTTCCTGATTTCCTTGTTTTACAGAAAGTCATAATGTTGAAGTGGTTCTCAAATGATGAATCTGCCCCAAATCAGGCAGTAAGTATGATTATAAACGATGAAAGATGAGCCATTTCCATTTATATACTTTATAGTTGTATAACTTGATCAGAATTTTGTGTGAATTTTCAAATTTTGTTGTCATTTCCCATTCCTGAATGGAAGCCACTTATAAGCTGCATTTGAAGAATTGCCAACTTGGTTTTTGCTGCTTCCCAAACACCACTTTATCTTGATTTGAACTTCTGTAACTAAGTACATGGCAATGGGTTTAAGGAGACTGCCGAAGAGGCAAGTCTGCAATGACACATCAGAGGCATTCCCTGAGTAGCCATTGTTACTAATCTCATATCACTCCTACTCCAAGGCCCTGGAATCCCAGGAAGGCTCCAGTAGCCAGTCAATGGCTGAGGTCACTGATCAACTGGCGCAGACAGAGCAGCTTGTGGCACAGCTCAAAGAACTCATCCGGGAGAAAGATAGTAACTTACAAGCCAAAGATGAGCAACTCAAGGTATGACATAAGGACAGATGCGCTTTAGGTAGATATTGTTTTTGTGTGATATAGTTATGTATTGTTACTGCTATATGTGCACTGTGATCATGGACAAACTCTTTCATCACGCTATGTACTTGTATAGTCATTGATCACAAGCTTTAACCTTAACCGTAACAGATATTCTGGTGAATTCTGTGGGTTTGAGTTCTGATGACTTACAATTTTTTTTTTTTTATGTTTGTTTAGGTAGCATCAGCTGCTTCCGGGTTTTTAAAATTTATTTATTTTTTCTTTTTGCTGGCATTTTGTCGAAATATGATGAAAATGTAAAAAGTAATAGGACCTATTTAAATATTTCTGATAATTATGGGCTTTTTAGTAAATAGGTACGAAATAATGAAAATGAACTTAAAATTAACTTTGTTGTCCAGGTATTACATTCTATTCATCCAACTATGATCAAACCCCAGGTTTGTTATGAACAGTAAACTAATTTTTATCACCAAATTTGTATCCAATTAATAGACAGAAAAGGACTCATTTGAGGCCAAACTGTCCAAACTGAAGCTCCAGAACAAAGCAAAGGTTACATCTTTAAATGCTCAGCTGGAGGATCTGAAAAAGCATCTTGCTGTCTCTGGGGGGAAGGTGGAAATGAAGAAGGTATGGCTGAAGCAATATGACTTGGATTATTAGGCCTCGACACCCACTGCATACCGTGCTCACAAAGGACTTATTTAAGGTCATGTAATGCAGCGGTTCCCAACAGGGGGGTCCCAGCCCACAAGGGGGCCTCAGCGAGCTCTGTGGGGGGTCGCGTCATATTTTTAAAAATTTTTTAGCAGTGGGCAATCAGGAGAACGATCATGTTGCCTTAGTTAATTTTATCCCCTGGCTGACCAAAAA
>JABFDZ020000089.1:119919-176858 GCA_019775955.2 Pollimyrus isidori | reverse complement strand
AGCTATTTCTAACACCAATTGATTAATTAAAAGTCAGGTTAATAGCAGGTTTTTCTACAAAATAGATAAGCGACAAGACTTTTGTCAGGGACAAAGCCAAATTTCTTGCTTAGTCAGAGAGCTTGTCAGATTTAAGGTAGTGTGAGCTAAATGTAAGTGAATGAAGATAAAGCCTGTTTAAACTTGAATACCTTAAATTTGACAAGTAATCTGACTAAGCAAGAAATTTGATACGGGCTCATGGGGTTTCATTTATAAAAATTCTATATGCACAAAAAGAATTGCAATATGTGTGTATGCATCTATTCATGCAATATCTTTATCAGAGATAAATCAATCAAAACTTGGCCTATATACACAATGACTCAGGGGCAGGCAAATGCATTATTTGGGGCAAACCTGGAAAAGACGACACCCATTGTAAAGCAGGGAACTGCAAGTAAACCATCTACCTAAGATTATGCGCATGCCAACAATTCGTATCACTAAGCTTTATGCTAACATGAAAAACTCATCTAAAAGCAGTACTGTAAGTGGGATTTATTGATTTTCTATTCACAGGTATAAGCCAAGCACAATGTATTTGCCTTGAAAAGTTAAATTAGCTATTTTAAATACTATGCATTTTATCACCTCTTTCCTTGAATTGACAGTGTCTGTAATCGTGTAATTATATGTATGAGGCTTCACACACTGGATCCACATAAATATAATGCACATAATGGTGTTCATGGTAGTGGCTGAGTAAATGAAAGCTTAGAAAGGAATGAGTTTTCGGGGACCAACACAATTATTTTTACTTATTTATTTACTGTTTGCACTATGTGTAATGTCTTTGCCTGTTTTGCATGAGATGTACGTATCACTACACTGTGGGTGATTAGGCAAATGTTAAAACTACATTTTCCTTATGTAATCAGGGCAATAAACTGCAATAAACATCAATTTTGAATATGTTTTATTTATTTATCAAATGTACAGCATACAGCAGTAGATGCAGGTAGTAAATTGTGTGATAATGCAGCTGCTTTTGTCAGCTTAAAGCCACTTGATTCTATTAATGGGCAAATAATCTGTGACCTGACATTGACAAATATTAGAGCCTGTTAGTCTGGGTCAACTTCTGATTCATTCATTTTACCATTAGTATAGAATACCATCAGTTTCTTCTGACTGCTGTGGCACAACGCCACATAATACGGCATCCTTATTATAGACGCCATATGTATGTTGGAGATGTGGGTTTGCCCCCAACAGTTAAACTGGGCCTCTGTGCAGTGAGTTGTTTCATTTCCTCCATCTTTAGATTCAACCCATTTATTTATTTTGGGTACACTGCATTCTGTAGCACTGACAGAATCTTAATTACGATACCTGTGCTTAGGCCCCTCAGATTTACAGTCGCCATTGTCATACTTTGCACTCAGAACGGCGTGATTTGTGTGGTAAATGAGTACATAGCCTATTTTCATTGACCGTTTATAGCAGGATTTCAGGCTCATGCATGTATGTGCATTAACAGGACAGTGTGGATTTTTCAAAGAGAAATTTCATATGTGCATATACCAGGTTTGCCAAATCGCATTTTTGCCATTTTGTGTTTTTGTGTGAGTGGATTCTTTAGCAATGAAGTTTGATAAACGAGATCCCTGGTCATTTGGGAGCTCTTCAAGGGTCTGTCATAGCAATATTTACTCAAAGAGCAGACTTAGTGTTCTGAATAGGTACTGTTCTGTGTCTCATACAGTGACAGTGCAGTGTGATTTAGTGGTTTTGGACTCATTAGAAGGTCACTTGTTCAAATCCTGTGGTCAGCAGATTGATTTCATCATTGGGCTCTTGAGTAGGACCCTTGACCCCAATTTCTCCAAAGCCTGACCAGCACTGCTTTCTGAGCTGTATGTCATTTTGGATGAAACCATCAGATACATAAATGTAATTGCATAGATCATTTTTCCAAATTATTCTAGAGTGCTGACCTGGAATTGTTGGTTTCAGTTATATCTGTTTTTATTGTAGAGTCCTACATTTCCTTGTGTCCCAGATTTCCTAGTCAAGATGCTGCAAACCTAATTTAATAGCTAGCTGGCCATTACAAGTTGGGTGGTAGTAAGAGCTGGATGCACGGATTTCACGATTTTGTGTGAGCAGCAACGTTAAAAGGGACTGTGATCTGTGTAAATGGCTTTTCATGTTCCTTTGAGGACTCCATTAAGCTGTTCCTCAATACCTGAGGCGAAGGCCTTTGGGGTTCTGGTGACATCTGGGGGTATACTAGGGTGCATATTGGTAAACTTGGACAATTTTGGAAATGTTACTTTCTCCCTCACTTTAAAAATATGATCCTAATTATAATTATAAATTATTATTGAAACTTAACAACTGAGCTTAAGATGATAGTTCATAGAAGTGTAAAGACAGAGTATGACACATATAAGTGTCCCTGTTTATCCTTTGTCCCATTTAACCACTGTTCTACTATACTGCTGGTTCTTCTGCAAGTCTTAAAGGTTAATTTTGAATATGTTTTGAACCTGAGCTGTGTTAGCCATTACAGTGGCTTTATACTTCACATATTGATCAAACATACTTTCAGCCACATGCACTTACACATGCTTTTTCCTTATTAGAGACTCTTCTTTGGATAGATTAGGTCTAAGTAACCTCTTGTGCTCATATTTTGGTTCCATTGACGAAATGACATTTCTCCATATGTTGGTGAGACCCTTAAAGACACCGTCGAAAAAGCTTTGCTAGGTAGCACATCTAACTGGGTTTGGAGTTTGAGTCCATAATGGTGTTGTCAGGAGCACCATGAAAGTGGGGAGGGGGCATTTTGATTGGGCCCTGCATGTGTCATCATTAGAAAGCTATCTCAACCTGACCTTAAGAACATAAAATCTCAGGTAAGATCATTTGCTTATTTTACTCTGTCCTGTGCTACTGCCAAAGGTTTTACATAGCCCAAGAATCACTGCAGAGGGATACAAGAAGGCCTATTTTTCTTCTTCTCAAACAGCTCAGGTCCCTAGAGACAAGCTGGGGAAATAGCTCTTGCAATTTGGCGCCATAGAACATCCATGTTAGTCGATAGTTTGTTTGTGTGTGTGTGTGTGTTTGTGTGTGTGTGTGAGCAGGTCTACATATCCTTATGGGGACACAATGTCCCCATAACGTGATAAATATCCATTTTTCCCTTTTTCCCTTTCCCCCTCTATTTTATAAAAATTGTTGACTGCTATGAAAAAACTAAAAACTAGTCTTGTAACTTCTTTGGTTACGTATGGTTATGGCTGGGTTTTAAGGTTGTCATTTTTAGCGTTAGCATTTTTCCCATAGTAGTAAATGAGCGATCCCCATAAGGATAGATATACCCGTCATGTGCGCACGTGCGCGTGTGTATATATATTTGTTCATCCATGTGTATATATATATCCTTTGACATTCAAAATAAAATTGCCCAGGACTCCCGCAGGTTGTACTTTACACCTTTTCACCATGAAAATTAGCGCTGGATTATAGAGTATTCTATCAGCCTTTGTCGTTCCATTTTAAAGCTCTGCACTTTAACCTGCATATATCTGCCACATTTTGGCCATCTCATTACGCTAAAAAGTCATTTATCTACTCTGATGTTTTAACAGTTCACAGAAAGGGCGCAAGGTTATGGTCTCGTTGTGCTGGCTGATGTCCTTTTTCCGGAGCCACGGTTTCACATGCCTCAGTACCGTGAGCACAGCTCAACAAACACCTCACTGCTAATGGTGGCACAACAGCTATGCTGCCCCAGTAACTGACACTCAATGCGGATTGAATCTGGATTGCTGAAACTAGCACTGAAGTTACCAGCTAAGGGGATTATTTTAAGTTCCTATCCAAAGGAAGTGCTTGATTTTGCTTTAAGTGACGTGATGTCACTATTGTAGTGTACTCACTGATGCTCTCAGCCATAGTAAATTTATTTCAATTGCATTTTAATGATGCTTTTTCACCTCTAGTAAGTATTCCTGCTTGGGTGCAGAAAACCCATTCCACAGGAGATCGCATATTTATTCATCAAACACAAGGATGCTGTATTATTATTAATATGCGAGAAATGTTGGAAGCAGTATTGCATATTTTATGCACTGGATGTGACTCCTACATCGCCTGCTTCTGCTCACTCTGGATATGGGGATATCCTCTCGCCCTGCCTTTTGTCATGGGGCAGGAAGCAGCACAGCATTTCCTCATAAGGCCTTACTTACAGCTGACTCAGAATCAATGAAGCTATTAGAGATGCAGTCGCTGGTTAAAAGGAAAGTAAAAAGGAAACTAGACTAGTGAAAGGAGGTTCCACCCTCCAAAAATGTAATAGAATTATAAAAGATGACTGTCATTTTATTGATGAAGATGCCGATCTTTCAGTATTTCAAAGCCTGTTCTTTTTTTCCTCAGTTTTTTTCATCCATAAATTCGCCCAGCTGTTCATCTTACAAAGTGTGTTTTGTTCTGTGAATACCTTAGAAAAAGAGACTCTTTGGAGAAAGCCCAGATGAATTTACAGTTTGCATAATTTAGGGATGCACCAATACAAATCAGCACAAATCAGCATACGCATGGTATATTTTTTTGTTATAGCCCAACCCTAACTGGTATCAGTATTGGTTAGTATGAATGTGCCCCTAACATGATATACAACAAATATAACGTTTTGGATAAATGTGGTTCTTATAGTATAACACAACAATTTATGGACAAAAATAAAAATTAAATGGAGAACTGAGGAATCACAGGTTTACTGTTAAAAGGACCACCACACAGTACTTTTAATATACCGCTCCACGAGGGCTGAGTTACCAACAACAAACAAACTAATTTATTTTTGTGTAGTGCATTATCGCGACATTACATCGTCTCAAAGCGCTTTACAACATCCCCACCCAAAGCCCCCAGTGAGTAAGCCATAGGCGACAGTCGCAAGGAAAAACTCCCGTGAATGAAGAAACCTTGGAAGGGACCAGACTCAAAGGGGGAGCCCATCCTCCAGGGGCCGGCAGGGAGAGTCAAATATACTGAAATTTGAGACGTAAACGTGGAGCAGGGGGAGATGACAAGCCGGTGCCAACGCTCCTTCCAATCGCCAGGCAACCAGAAGGCAGGCAGCGGGTCATACATGGAAGATGACACAAACAGAACGGCAAGCTGGATACATGGACGTCATTGGTAGTGGCGACGTCACATGTTGCAGGGTGTGCTGGACGTCTTGATAGATTGAGGTCTCCAGGCAGCGCTTCTCAGCAGGAGTTTGGGAAATAAAAAATGCAATTAGTCAAAGTAGGAGAGACTATAGGCAGTGCTAAAAGTTAGATGAGTGCAATATGAAGTGCAATGTGGAAGCTCCGGCAGATACGGCTATGGGAGCATAAGTAGGAGGATGAGGCAGGTGGGATTGCAGGCCTGGGGAGTCCCTGAAATGTCAGCACTCCAATCCCACAAGCGATTTTGAAGCTATAGTGACAGCACTGGCAATTCAGTTTATCCACAACCAATGGCACCGATCCCCACCCAGCTCTACATCTCACACTACAGGTCTAACTGGGAGTGCGGAGTTAGCTAGAGCCAGAACTAGAGTCCCGATAAGCTAAACTAAACAGGTGTGTTTTTAGTCTAGACTTGAATATCGAGAGTGAACCTGAAACCCGCACATCTGGTGGAAGACCATTCCACAGCTGAGGAGCTCTATAGGAGAAAGCTCTGCAGCCTGCCGTAGCTCTTTCTACCTCAGGTACTAACAGATATCCCACATCTTGAGAATGAAGCAGGCAAGGGGGGTTGTATGAGGTCAGCAGATCACTAAGGTATTCTGGTGCAAGGTCATTCAGTGCTTTATAGGTTAATAGCAGTATTTTGTAGTCAATCAGAGACCTAACTATTTGGTAGCTCCTCATAACTTTTACTGAAATTGCAAGAGAGACTTTCTATAACAAAAGGATGTATTATAAAAGTTTCTGTAGTGCATTATAGATGAGAGCTTCATAAAGCACTCATAATGCATAATAAACATGGCTATAAAGTGTTATTGCTTTTGATAAATATGTATAGCCATGTTTATAATGCTTTATGAATACATTATTATTTGTTATGAACGTGTTTATAAATTACTAAAAACATAGCCTTAAGTAAAGTGTTACTAAACTTTCCAAATCCATATACAGTAGAATCCAGCTAGAAACTGGTGTGGAGGAGTGTTCAGTACCTCCCTTAAAAACTTTTAATAAACCCTAAATAACACTACCGTCTCTATATTAATCAGCCATCATTTATGATAAAAAATGAATGATCATTGTGAACTGAAGGCTTTGTGAGGCCTGTCTTTTTTCCAGAGCCTTATTTTGCTCACTAGCTCTCTGCACAGCTCCTTGGCTGAATGCTTAGTGCACCAGTGCCGACTTTGCTGGAGCCAGGGTACAGGCTGGCACCCCAGCAGAGGCCTAACGTACATGAGGCTCCCTATCTGAATGTCTGATACATCACTGCTGACGCTGGCGTATAGTGTTCCTGCTGGAGCCAGGGTACAGGTTGGCACCCCAGCAGAGGCCTAACGTACATGAGGCTCCCTATCTGAATGTCTGATACATCACTGCTGACGCTGGCGTATAGTGTTCCTGCTGGAGCCAGGGTACAGCCTGGCACCCCAGCAGAGGCCTAACGTACATGAGGCTCCCTATCTGAATGTCTGATACGTCAGTGCTGACGCTGGTGTATAGTGTTCCTGCTGTAGCCAGGGTACAGCCTGGCACCCCAGCACAGACAAGATGTCTAACATACATGAGGCTTCATATCAGAATGTTGTCAATTTTTTTTAACTGCAATCAAGGTTATCATGCATGATTTATCTGCCCACTCACAGCAAGTTAAATCTGATGTGAAAAAAGACTGGATAGTCCGTGTTCAAATGTCTTACCTCTGACAGTTGAAAACTTAACCTTGCTCACCCACTACCACTTAGTTTTAGTGACTGTTTTATGTCCTGATTTGTTACAGGATTCTGTAATTTAAGCTGTGCCTTATGCTCTATTTTGATAAATGATTGGCCAGCCAAGAGGTGTTAATTATATTTGACAAATTAGCAAATAAAGGCATGCATTTTCATTTGAAATTAATCGGCATCTGCTTTATTAAATCCTTTTTCTGTGTTATGGCGGCTATATATTTGTCATTCTGGGAATTTTCATTCTAAAATATTTTTATGTTCAAAATGGATATATGTGAATGCACTTTGGAAATGTGAAGATCTTTTCACGCTGTTTCTGAAGCAGGCCTATTTGTTGTGGTAAGTGTACTCCATAAAGTACTGCTGAAGTGCATTTCAGTTATACCACTGCTCTATGAGCACTTTGTACATATATTAAGTTAAAATGCAACAGATGGTTTGTATGGTAATTGTTATCTGTATACTATTATTTTTATAGTGCACTGCGATGGGTTGGCGCCCCATCCTGGGTTGCTCCCTGCCCTGCGCCCGTAGCCTCTGGGATAGGCTCCAGACTCCCCACAACCCTGAATAGGACAAGTGGTTACAGAAAATGGATGGATGGATGCACGCTATTATTGCTTCACGAGTCGCGAAAGGTGTTTCTTATACTCACCATGAACCATTAGGAGACTGTAAAAGTGCACTCTGTGTCAGGGGGAAGCTGATCTGTAAATGGACTAGACGGCTCTATCCAATATCAACACGGGCGCTAAGAGGTCATGAGAGCAGTATTAGTGCTGGTCTTGGCACTCTGGATATAAGGGAAGCATCTCTTTTTATGTTCCAGATTATGCAAACTGATCATGCTTAAAATCTCTTTACTTTGGCAATACCTGGGATTTTTATTTGTTTGTCCTTCCCTTCTCAGTTTTTCTGTTCTGCGAACTGTTATTCCGCCAGACGTCCTGTGGTTCCCTTGGTTGCCACTGGAAATGATTTCTTGAACTATGATAATTATGATGTGTTAATACTAAAATTGCTATGAATCATCTGACTGTCTTTACGTGCGGCTTTGGCATTAGAGGTGCTGTGGAGTTGTTTAGTGCGATTTAAGTGTTTTCTGTCATCATTTCCCAGACTTATTCCATCTAATCATGGAATCTAGGCAGGAAAAAAAGCTAATTTAATAACATATTCTGTAATTTTCTTATTGAATAAATAATATTTAAAATATTTCTACCCAAACAACTGCGTTTTTTTTTATTACGTGTATGAGGGAAAATAAAAAAATAAAGGCAACTTACCCTTTAATACAGGTAACTGTGAGCAAATGAAGATAACAATCATATACTACTTTCAGGTCCATGTCCTTCCTCTATCATTCCATTAACTTCTCCGTTCCATGAGAGAAGAAGCTTTTCGGCTTCTCCTGAGTCCAGGTGTGCAGCACTTTAACCTCATCATCAGAGGTGGACTTGAACTGCATATACCGTCTTTAAATGGACAGAAGATGGAACAGTCGCATGGTGCTAGATCAGGACTGTAAGGGGGATGTGGAGGATGTTTGAACTGAAGCTGTTGCATTATCGCCACTGTTGCATGAAAAGAGGTTTGATATAACCATTTTGTCCATTTACTCACAGTTACCAGTATGGTACTGTAAGTTGCCTTTACGTCTTCATTCCCATTTGTGTTAATTATTCAATGCCTGCCAACACTGCTGTTTCCCTCCCAAAAAAAACTTTTTCTGAATAATCAGCAATCAGAATGTAGAGTGGAAAGCACTGACCACAAGTAAATGCATGTGACTATAGAGTGGGAAAAATTGTCTTTTTTCATTGCTGAGTGTGATGTGCTGGGCAATAAAATGGGGCTGTCCAATTTCCTGCTTCTGTCACGTCCCATCCCACCTCACACATACATGGCCTTGCATAGTCTTTCATCACCCTTGCCCTCCTCTGTTTTGATATCAACTCTTGTTTACCCAGTAGCTCTGAGGAAGCCATCTGTGTCACATAGGTAGCTTAATATTATTGAATAATACCTTCAGTAACTTCATACTCTATCATATTCAAAACTAATGATGTTCTGTTACTTTATTCAGCTGGACGTTAATCATTTCTATGATTGTAGATGTTTTATCTTGTATGTTTAAAGTTTATATTTAGCTGACCTTTTTACTAAATATCACTACCCAGAAATTCTCCGTCAAGGGTAGTCTAATAGAGGTTAAAGGTCAGACTTTTGGGAGAGGGCCTTACATAAATGGAAAACGACAGATGACAAATTAGCTAAGGATGCAAATCTAACTGAACTGAGCTTCACAAAACAAAGCTTGCAATCTACATATATGCCTTTCTGCAATTTGAGCTTGGTATGTTTGTCCCCCAAACAAAAATCTCTCCCAGTGTGTAACTATATGTGTAGGTATTTTAGTTTTTTTCTTAAGTTGTCTGTCTGAACACTGTGAGTATTATTACATGCAGTGATTAATTGTTGACACATTTTACACAGATAAAGGGGGAACGTCTTGCGACTGCTTGTTAATGCTGTCCTGAAGATTATACCCTTGCCAGATATTTAAATACTTTGTATGTGTCATCAGTGACAATTCTGTTACTCAGTACAGTCATAGTCAATCAGTGCTGAGCAGACTTCCTGTCAACCTCGGCCATTCTCCTGAATTCTAAAATGGTGTTTCAAGGTTGTGAATTACATATCGGGGGTAAAATATTACTCGTCTGGCGCACAGCATTTTTTCCCAGTTCCTCATTTTTCTTCTTCACTGCATTGTTAAATTAAACAATAATTATGTTTTGTCAATTAATATTATTTAACGTGTAGCAGACCCACGTGTAGCAGAATGCACATGCATGTATTGTTGTGAGTGCATGATTCGTTTTAAAAAAGGAGATGAGCTTTTAAAAAAGGAGATGAGCTTTTACAAAAGGAGATGAAGTTAACCTCTGTATTAACAGGCACTATTGGCTTAATATTTGAAGCAGCAGTCAGGAAAACCAACAATTTCCACGACACTCAGTTACACGATAATGAAACACACACATTCCATATCAGATATTACAAAGTTTTGACATTTATTATTACATTACCAGAAACACGTATATTAATGTGGGGTATTTAAAGTGGGGTGGAGTGCAGACCATGACAGTAACCCTACAGTTAGCCCTGCTGTCCAATACTGGCATCACATTTATGTCAGCAAATCATAAACAGTGGGTGGGATCAGAACAAATGAAAAAGTATCTTTGGGACCCTGCACAGGCGATGCTCTGGCATACAATGTTGTATTGCCAAAACGATGTTGATTCTAAAAGAAGAGTCTGTCTGTCTAAAACATACTATCAGCTTAACAGTGGGTTTCATGAGTAGAGTGGTTAATAGATAAAATCTCAGTTATCATAAACAACACCATCAGTGATTAGATAAAATGGGTAATGGTTCTGAATAAACATCAATAGTGTTTTTCCAGGCTTGCACCTTCAGTTTCCAATGCTAGTTCTGCACATATTTCTTTTGCTGGCAAGCTTCTGGGTATGGAGAAACTTCAGACTGAAGGAAATAGTGTAAAGTACTCGACTGGGAACACGTACAACCCTTACGCTGAGGATGAATTGGTGTATATTGATTATAGGAATCTAGAAAACCCAAGTAAATCCTTGTTGTATTACTTATTAGGGATGAAACGGTACCCATATTCATCATGTATCATACCGCACATAATTTTCGGTTCACTGTGCAGAATGATACTGAAATGGGTGGAACCTACATATACAAGTAGATGTTCAACATGGAAAACATTATGCTAATTATGGCTATGAGTTGGTTATGACTAATGCTGGTAACAGTCAGTCATAATTGGCTATATTGGGAACATTTTGGCTTCCTAATATAGTACACCAGCACTGGAGAGAGAGTTCTTGATAACACTTTGACCGTTCTTTGGCTGCATTATACCAAACTCAGATACGATCCTGGTAAACACATGGAAACATGCTAACTCATTTGAGATGACATCATACAAATGTGTTTACGAGCAGAGCAAGGCTCTGCAAGTTATTGTCCCTGTAACACGTGAGGCACTTTTAACAGGAAATTCAGCCTGGGCTGAAAAATTACTAGAGGAGGGTTGTAAGTGACATCACTTGGCACTATCCATACCAAGCGAAGGCCACCATCCGCCATATTGGTTCATAGTTTCCTGTCTAGTGCGATACTCCATTTGTACTGTCCAATGTTCTGTTGCTGCATTTGTTATGGTCAGGTGTGCTGTTGTCTGATAAAAGGCTAATTCATACTTCACTTTTCCGCGTACACTTTTGGGTTGCAGATGGTCATGTGCACGGTGCTTAGTTATATGGCTGTAGATGCAGATGGTCGAGGTTGGTGCATGCATACAGCAGTAGTATTCTACCAGACTAGCACAGGACATGTGTATTGCAAAAAAACCAGTACAAGTAGTGTAGTGAAACAGATAAATATTTATGAACAGTTTTAAGGCTATTAATTTAGGCAAGGGGAGTATAATGGTGACTTGGCACACCATGGTATTTTGAAAATAACAAAAATGGCTGGGAATCCCCTTTCCCGCTTGTATAATTTTATTGTCAAGATTTCCAAATTCCAGAATAGTGCTTTTTAAAATACTGCATACCGAGGCATGATATCTGAACTACGGCTGGATACCAAACTTTGGTACCTTTGTGGTATCAACTGAAATGCTCCAATCCGATGGAGGGTCGAAAAATTTATTGTCTTCCAATACCGAAACCGTAGATCTCAGCGTTTGTGAGCTAATAAGCATGCAGTGCACTTATGTAAAGACCTAAGGTCTCTGGTAATTGGCTGTTTAATGATGTTTCAGGAACACATCATGTAGGCCAGCAAAAAACATACACCCAGAGACAAACTTGACCTGTAGTGTAAAATATGCCTAAAAAATCAAAAGTGTGGCTCTGCGGGGTTCCAGACTGCGACATTTTTGGAGACAGCACGACTAAATTTTATAACTAGGGGCACCAATGGCACTTGTAAATATGTAAATATAGTGGCGGACCACATCGCCGTAAACCACGTGAAACTCCGGGGAGAGTGAGAATTGATGTGCTGTGTATGCAGGTGTGTGTGCGAGCGGTGCTGGTCCTCGGAGGCGCTGCTGTGTAGGCGCTGACAGTGATTAATTGGTGATTGCTTGACCACAAGCACCCGCGCTAACATGGAAGTTACACGGAAGTGCATAAAAAAGAGTGGATCGTGTTATTTTTGTACCTCACTAAAACTGAAAACCTTTTGCCTGCTTCTCAAGCTGGTACCGGCAGTGTAATGCGTCAGTGCTTATTAGCGGGATGTCACATCGTATTTTATCCTGTGGAAAATGAAACATCAATCTGCTGCCCAGATTTATTCATGAATTATAAACATGTCACGGGTGGTATAAGTAAAAAAGGGGCTCTTAAATCTCATGCACTGACTGTGAGACATTTCAACCATTTCAAACGCTCACAGAAGTAAGGGGTCCTGTTATATAGAATTAATGGACATGGAGCCGGTATACAGAGTGAAGTTTTTCACCAAGTTCATAGCTGTCCAAATTGTTAGAGTTAATAGCCACCTATCGACCAATGACAAAACAGCATTTCTTGCACGTGATCCCGCCGCAAGCACGGTATTACATGGATGCGTATACAGAGTGTAAACAGGTTGGAAGTTGCAGAGCACGATTCACATTGACCTCCCTAACACATGTAATCTTACCCCAGACTGTTGATTAAACTTGACAGCCCTGGTAAAGTATAAATAAAAGCCTGTGTCCTGTTATGATCGCAATTGTTCCCCCCAATACCTAACAAACCAGCTTGATCCAATAAAAGCTTAAAATTGTAATGTTTAATGTATTCCTATTGTTGTTGAAATTGATTTACAAACATATTGGTATTGAAAAAAAGTATTGTTCTGGAACCAGTGTCGAAATCAAGGTATCGCTCTGGTACTGGTATTGAAAAATTTTGAACAGTGCCCAGTCCTAATCTGGACGGTATAAAAAATTAGATGTGCAGGTACCTCCATCTCTACTCATACAGCTGCTCACCATAACTACCACAACAACAACTATTCTTCCTCTACTCTTTTGTCACTGACCATTAATCTGTGAAAGTCGGCACTCCCACCAGCTGGAAATACCCAGTCAATTATCTTGCACTCGCACTGTCCATATGTACGATTTGCACTAGACAAAAACATCTGGACTACATGCGCAGCATATGCAGCCAAAGCTGATGAAGAAATTTGTGTCAGTTCTCCCATGCATGACTGAAAGCGCACGTGAAAAAGTGAAGTATGAATTGGCTTTTAAACAGTGGCAGTGTTTGTGACAACGGTACAGGATCCTTCAGGATTCCCAAGCTGTTAGAAAAAAATAGCCAGAGTTTGGAGGATTTTATCTAGTGAGTGCTGCCAAATATGGTTATACAGCATCTCCAGAGCAGAGAATAATGAGAAGAACCTTAAAAGCACCAGACTTTGCAGAGACCACTTTGTAAATTATAAGAGTAACTGTAAAATTACTTGAGTTCCTATGTGTTCACTTCTGAAGGTTATTGATCATTCTTAGCTGGTGAACATTGGCTTTGTCAGCATACTAACGCTGCTGTATCTCATCCTGCCCATTCTCTTTATGGTAGTGGCAACTGATGTAACTTAACTGAAATATAAGTAATATGGATTTTTGTGCCATATGATTTATGAGAGGAAAGCTGATTAGATAAAATTATTGTTTGGTTTAAAAACACGGACCATTCTTATCCTATCGCATTAGGCACACCAGCCACCATGTATGACAGAGGCAGCCCTGGCACCCACAGTGAATTAGGGCACCGCTGTCTGTCAGCCTCACGGACATCAAGAGAGGAAAGCGAAATGAAACAACTGCTCAGGCAGTCCCTGAAGCTACACACCCAGGGATGAAATAAATCTGCTTTTAAAACACAGTCACTTTCATGCAATCAGACCAGATTAGTTGTAATAACAAATGACAACACCAAAGTCATGTCAACATTATAGCACAGAGTAGCATAATTGCTTAATCTTACCATCCCACACCAAAAATAATATAATGATAAACAATTCATAACAATATATGATGAATAATAAGCATGAGATTTATACTTGTACTTATCAGTGAATACACCAAAATATTCTCTCCCCACTTTTTCCTTTGCTGTTCTTGCACCCAGGCAGGAAAAAGGAAATTAAACTTCTAATCATTTTATTTTGCTTCAGTGTTAGCCGTGACATTTGAAAAACCTGTTAACAGTCTCCTCATAAATGACATCGGCCTGCTGACAACCATTTTGCTTTTAGTGTGTCAATGTCAACTGCATTTATGAAACAACAAACATTAACCAAAGTGTTGCACAATATAAAACCAATAAACACATGAATTAAACGGCACAGTTATTAGAGCAAGAAATAAAAGCCAAATAATAAAAATGCGCTATGTAGTACTAATTTAAAAGTACCTAATGTAGGTCCTAGTGTGAAGAGGTGAGATATTCTACAGTTTAGATCCATTTAATGACTTAGAAATGAAAAGTTAAATCTTAATAGAAATTCTAAAATGGATTGTGAGTCAATGGAGAAAGGTCAAGATGGAAGAAATATCATGATTATTTGTATAACTTAAAAGCTGTGCGGCGGCAATCTGAACTATGCAGGTTAGGGTTAGTTAATGCAGTCAAGGTGACACAATCAATTGAAACAATTTCTCAAAGTCTTGATAAAGGAAGGAAAGGTTTGACCTTGGCTAAAGTCCTTACGTGAAAAAAGCTGGACTTTATGGCTAAATTAAATGGACCTGTGTTTAATCAGCATTTAAACCCAACCAAATTAAGTGAAAACTTGTATTGGTTAGATAGGACATAAACCAATTAAGGGCAATACCTGTAGTACCTATAGTCCTACAGATAATAAATCAATAGGCACCTTTCCACCAAAGTTCAGTTACTGATTCTGAGTTCTTGCGCCATCTTTACAGGTTGTAGTTCCTGGCCTGTTTTGTGTGTTGTTTTCCTATCACCTAACAGGAACTGGGATCTTTATGTTAAATACACATGCAAGATGCAAAAAGGTTGTGGGTTAAACTTCACAAATAATTTATATAAAAAAAACTACACCACCACTCCAAAATAATGGAGGATGATCAAGTTCATTTTTTAGTTATTGGAGGGATACTGTAGATCGTACGGCCTGAAAATACAGGACATATTTAAATGTATTATTTATATTTTATTTATACGTACCATGACATGCTTATTGTCCATTATTACATTTGATCAAGCTACATGAGATCAAGCTTTACTTTGACAGATAATAAAATAAACAAAGACTGTTATTCCACTGATAAACACTGGCAAGTTTCATCACCCGCAATGCTAATATTAGAGAAATGTATATCAGTTTTCAGTCAAATTTTCTGATGCAGATATCTGGCAAAAAAGTATTTATTCACAAATTTACTATTATTAGGATAAAAATAATTAAATTTTCTCATTTTTTGGTCCACTACTTCGATAGGCACTTTCCCACTGAAGTTCAGGAACCTACTTCCTGGTATTGAGAACCCCAGCAGTCTCGACGAGGAACTTGCTATTGTGCTACTTTCATACTGCACAACACAGACTGTGATTTTTATGTTAAGTAAGCATGGATTAGATGCAAAAACCTCATAGGTTAAACTTCACACATACTTACATATGAGACTATACTGTCACTTCTAAGTAATGGAGGATGAATTATCCGGCGATTCACAAGGACCAGTTTGAGAAACACTTGCTTAACGTACACTTTACTGGACTTGGCTTTATCATTTAATTTTATGCTTATTAGTCCATTAACTCTACCCTTTCTACTATTAATAGCCAAAGTGCAGCTATTAACAGTAGACCTGACGTCAAACTATTGTCTCACAAAAGTTTTATAAAATAATGTAAGTGTTGGGAGATCTCGCAAAAGGTTTTTTTTTTGACCTCCTTTGTCTTCCAAGGGACTGTATTATTGCTACAGATATGCAGCCAGAATTGGTATTAGTTGATACAAGATTTAGTTCATGACAAAAAGCTATGATTACATGACTGTCTGTATGTGTGTGTGTGTGTGTGTATGCAATTGTTTTCACAATGTGCATCTGATTCTGTTGCAGTTTTGCAGTTTGTTTGCAGCTGGTTGGTTGGTGCCCCATCTTGGGTTGTTCCCTGCCTTGTACCCATAGCCTCTGGGACAGGCTCCAGATCACCTTGCAACCCTGAGTAGGACAAGCCATTACAGAAAATGGATGGATACCGTTTGCAGTTTTAATAATAAATCATTTCAAAACAATCTGTTTTCCTTGCTGTGCTGAAACTGCACCAAACCATGTACCCAAAACTGAGCTTTGTACTGAACCATACATTTTGTGTTGTGTACCATTACACTCTTAGTGCTTGGTAATGAAGGATTGGGGCTCTTTTGAGTAATATATTAGATAAGTGATTTGCCTGTGGTGCACTGCTATCTGAGCACTGTCTCCTGAGGGAGCCATTGTTTGGAGCCATCTCACAGATGCAGCAATTATGTCCTCCATCTCAGCAGCCTGAAAACCAAACAAATGAAGTCAATCAGCAATCTGCCATCAAAGTGGGTGCCCTTGTAAAATACCCTCTTCACAGGAAACCTTCACAGAGCAATATGGTTCTTTTCTCCATATCCACAAGCAATATGTCAGTGTTAAATACCATTTGAATTGAATGGTATGCTAATCTTGGTCTTGACTGTCAAAAATTCAGTAGTTTTGTACATAACATTAAGTGGGTTTCTTAGGGCTGAATATTTTGTGCATGTGTAAATAAAGGAGATTATTCGCCCAAAGTCTGACAGAATTTGGGGGGGTGGGGGGGGGGACATTTTAGTTTTCCAGCAAAACAAACCAAACAAAAAAAGAATGACAAAAAGTGTCGAGTGCAGTGCAGGTGGTGTGAGTGCAGTAGGAACATGCAACTGCAAAGTGCATAATTTCATGTAGGTGGAAGAATAGTGATGCATGCTACTTAGTTGGGTTACTGTGATCTGAATCCGGAAGGGTTAGGGACATGGAGACTGGAAGCACCGAACAAATTAATCACGGTGGGCACAAAGGGGCACCTGAATCTCTCAACTGTGCGTCTCAGGGAGATGAGCTTCTGATTGAAGGTGCTCCTCAACTGTACCAGCTCCCTGTTGAGAGGATGAACCTCATTATTCAGAAAAGAGTACAGTGTAGACACCACATGTTCCTCTGCCACCATTTCCAAACTAATGCAGGGTTAGCTTTTCTGAAAAGTTCTTTCAGCTTACAAGCTTCCTTCACCTCCCTGTAACAATAAGCAGCTAAGAACATAGCACTGACTGTGACAGACTCATAAAAGGTCTTGCAGTTTGCTGCATACATTGAAGGACCATAGTCTCCTCATGAAAAGCGACCTGCTTTGCACTTGTATACTCCCTTCTTGTTGTCATGCCCAGCCTGTCAATGGTGTACAATAAAAGGTACTTATAAAACTGTACCATTTCTTCTCTCCTTGCATGGTGACAATTACAAGCAGCTCACTGCTTGACCCAAAGTCCACTATGCCACCCACATACATAAAATATAAAGGGTTTAAGCTGATGTTATCAGGACCTGCTTTCCTTCCCATGTGTTGCCATGCACACTCTCTAAACTGAGTGGAAGAGCTGGACTGACCTGGAATAGATGTAGCGGCTGACAGGGGAGAGTAATGGCGAATGCTTTGTGGCGGTGGGCATGACTGAGGGTGCCTGTATCAAACCTACTGAACAACAGATTTCATTTGTCTGGCCTATCCTAGTTCCTGGCATCACCAATGACACCCACTTTGCGATACTCCTTCCTTACCCCTTTTTGTAACCACTTCATACATTCAGTTTTCTCTGTCTTTCTCACCCTGATCTCGCCTTGTCCCTATTCCCCTACCTTCAAAGCTGTTGTCCAGGAGTGGTTTGATATCCGGTGGTCCAGTGCTTGTTATTTGGGAAACAACAAATGTTTCGAGGGAATAGTTAAGTCTATACAGAAGTTGATATAGTCAGTGCTTTAGGCTATTGAAGTTTTCATCAGACAGCCCGCTTGTCTGTCACCTCCTAGTTCTGTGGAGAATTTTTAATTTCTTATGGTAGATAGAAGTACTGAAGTTGGGGTTTGGCTTTGATTGACCAGCCAAGGCTGTGAAGGGAAATAAGCTTCTCCAATGGATAAAATATATTGCTGGCGATGAAATTAAGCAAGAATTAAAACAACATAAAATGTAGTATGCAAGACAAAATGAAAAAAGATAATAATAAACGGATAAAAAAGCAAGAAATATTTAGAAATAGTAGACAAAAACTACAGCGCTGCTGTGAACTTCTTGTCGCAGTATAATTCAATGTAGATACAATGTGTTATTTTGCTGTAAATCTCAGTCGTATTGGACTGAAGCAGAAAAACTCAAGCAAGGGCACGGCAGCCATGAAATGAACGCAGTTGTTTTTTCTTTGCTTGCCCAACCTCATCCAGGCAATACAAAGCAGGCGGCCTTTTTGTTCCAGTTTCCAGAATCGTCTGAGGGATCAGTGGGATGTACGTCTGACATCCATGATAAATGGCTGCGTTCTTTTGTGCTCTGCGACACTCTGAGGCAAGTGGTGGCCGGGCCACTGTATGGTCAACATCTTTCTGCATCTTCAGCCCTATCAGATGACTTACAGATTGAAGAGCCCTAGATAGGTGGTTTTAAATTAGGCACAAACAGAATTATACTTGCTGACACCCACAAATGTCCCAGTTAATGAGAACAGAGATGAGAGAATGATTATAAGCAGTTCTGTGTACTTCGTAATGGTATTAAGTGACAGATAATCTGAAATAGGTGTCTTAACCTGCAGAACTTTTGATCTTGTTATAGGTCAACAACAAGTTATTGTGACAATGGAGGAGGTACATATTAACTACTATTTATAATTGTGTAGACACAATGTGATGTTAGGTTTAGGCTTAGAGTTACTCATGGAGAGATCATCTTATTTATATATATATATATTTTTTTTCCATAAAAAAGAGCCCCCTTTTTAAAAATCATCTACACTGGTTTCATTGCCTTTTAGATAAACACATCAAAGCATTTATTTGTTTTGGAGGAAGCCATTAGTAAATATCGATATCCAACTTCAGGCTCAGTGGTCTCAGGCATATATTCAGACTTAGTATGTTTATGTTTCTTCTCGCTCATCAGTTGTCTCTCTCGGTGAGCACGACAGGAAGGTCCTCGTGATGATTGGAGTAGTCTGCCACGGAAGAATAAAATTAGGAACTGCTGGGAAGATAAATATCTGATTGTAAGACTTTCAAAAAGGTGTTATTTCTCTTTTTTGCTTATTTGAATCAAATAGAGCTGTTCTACTTTGGGGTCTGCTGCTGCAAATGCATGACTTTTAAAAAATTCTACAGTTATTCACTTATTTTAATTTTTTTAACTTAACTGAAGCTACAATAGCAACTGAGATATTAATACTTAAACGCAGTTTATGAACACAAAAATTAGGAAATGCTAAATGCTTATGAATTCTGGAACAGTGTTTAATTAGCTGAAAGTGGGTTAATTGGTCTTGATCAGATAAAACAAAAAGTAATTTTCTTCAGTTGGGTGTTGTTTCCTCAACCGGTGTTTCTCATTAGTTATCAGTAACTTCATTTCAAGTATCATGACATTTTTGAAATTCCCCTGCTTCCGGGGGTCGTTTATTTGTGGTGCACTGATCCATCGAAACTAAAGGCTTTGTTGCACCTGATCTTCCTGGCACACAGGTGAAAGATTCTCTTTAGGAGTCAGACACTTTGCTGTTTCCTGTCAGCAACAGGGAATCATATATTGTCCTTTGTTGCATGTTGGCATGTAAAATGCTGTTTACAATGGGGGTCATTATGGCATAATTGCATTGGATATACACTACATATAGGTGCCATAAATATGGATCTAATCCATGCAGGGTTTAAATACACAGAGTCCTTCTTATGTCCAAATAGCATCTTGCCAGAGCACAGCTCCACGTACTTTAATGTTAACCCTTTTTGTCTTGATGTCCCAAAAATTGTAAAAGTTTCAAAGTAAATGGTTTTAATAAAATATCAGTTTTGTGCAAAAATAACGTCAATTTTAATTAGTAGCCCTAACTAGACATACATTTGAGATATTCCTACATGACCCCTTGATTTCGGTCCTGTATTGTTGGTTCCTGACTTATTTCACTTACCATACTGCTGCCAAAATATCATGTACTAGCTAGACTCTGCTAGACGTGAGAGGTGTATAAGAAGAAAAAAAAAATCAAGTATTATTAAATTAACCACACGATACATCACATTTCTTCTGTTTACTTTGCATTGCTGTAAAGTGGCAACACAACATGCCAACAAATATACTGCATCATTAATCTCTGATTAAGATTGTGATTATGAATTCACACAACTAAGAAGTACAGAGAGACATTCCACCCCTCTTATTGTGATTAAATCACCAAATTCACAGGAAAAATTAAATATAAGGAAAAATACTGGAAAGTATTTTTTATGCTTTTATGTTTTATGCTTTAAAAATTAGTTATAATTTTTAAGCTGTGAAAGCTGGTTGTTAGCCACTTACTAAACTACTTACTAAAGAAAAGGTTGAAAAACATTATTTAAATAGAAGGAAAAGTCAACTGTTGACCTCAAAGGCAAATGCTAATAAAGTAATACTTGTATCTCAGGCATTGTCTGATGTTTCACTTTCAGTATGCCTGTTCTTTTCCATTATTTCGAAGGAGCTCTGAGATTATTCCTCGACTTTAAAACACTTAACTGTTCTCTGGAGATCAAAAAAAATGTTACAGTACTATGCAGTGAATGGCTTTAATTGTAATAGAAGTTGCATGAAATTGATATGTGTAGTTTTTAAAAACTTTTTAATTACAATGAGGAGGTACTGTGGGAATTCTAACGACTATTTTTCAAGGGACAATGAAGGTAACTTCTCGTGTACTCAGACTAAGGTTTAAAGGTGTTACCTGGTTTTTCTTTCATGTTATTTGATTGATGGCTTTATTGCTACTTTAATTTTGTCTTTTTTCCAAAGAGAAGACAAAAAGGTAAATGGTTCTTGTACATGTGGGAAGTCTTTGAGCTGCTGAGCTGATTAGAGGTTTTTTTTTTTATTTAATTGGTCAACAATCTTTAGTTCTCATCTTCCACTTTGATGGCTTCATTATGCAATGGAATGATGTGCTTATTGATGATGGGATTCTAATTTTAGATTTTCTAAAGCAATCATTTCAAGATATGCCTGGATGTACCTCTGTATGGAAATAAATCTGTGTCATCAGAATTTGAATTTTATATGCCACTGAAATTCTAACATTGAATATTTATGCACTGGAAATAGTCATTGGAAATTTGATGGTCCGAATTCATATGCAAAAATACGAGGTGAAAAATACAAAGACAACATTTCAAAGTTGTCCAATTCGACGGTCCAAATTCATGTGCAAAAAATACAATGTTAAAAATACGAGTTACACAACTGGGGTTTACCAAGGCAAAGCAATCGAATACGTGGCTGCGTTCGATTTGGGCTTTAGGTCTGTCTGACGTGACAAGAGCATCTGGCTGGGGCTGCAGGGGTGGAGTATAAACTGACTGCAGCCAAGTCGGACAACTTCTAGCCATCATAGTGTGCGAGACCTGACTGCAATGGCCACACTGCAGGAGGGTGTAGATAAATCTTTACAAATATCACCTGCCTGCACATTACTTCTTTTACAATAACTAACTCCTGATCCAAACTGTTATCAGTGGAAATAAATAAACTATTGTGTATAGTTGCCTTGTGTTAAAAGATGCTGCCAGGTAAAAGATCCAATACATGTATTTCAAGGAATCAAAGTCTTTATTGTCATGTACTGAGTAAAATGCAATTCTTACTTGAATGCCTTCTTCACAGACTGGACGATTAAACAAATAAAGCAGCGCAACATTACAGTAACTAACAATAAATAAACCAGGGAAATTAACTGAAAATCAGTTATAACTGGTGTATGTGATATTCAGGAGAAACAGCAGTTAATGCCTCGGAACTGCCTGGGATACTAACATCAGAACGTGTATTCCGGGCAATTCAGCTGTGCTGTGAGCAGCTGTATGAAGTTGAACGCAGCCAAAGATTCGATTGCTTAGCCATGGTATCCCGAATGTATAACTCGTATTTTTAACATTGTATTTTTTGCATGTGAATTCGGACCATCGAAATGAAGCAACATTAAAATGTAGTCTTTATATTTTTAACCTCGTATTTTTGCATGTGAATTTGGACCATCAAATTTCTGATGCATATTTCCAGTACATAAATATTCAATGTTAGAATTTCAGTGGCATATAAAATTCAAATGACACAGATTTACTTCCATACCTCTGCTTTTTCTAATATTCACAGATTTATATCTGTGTGCTGCAATGGTTTTCTCTTACCAGTCAATGATTTTTACTCTATTTATTAATCTTTTATTCTATCTTGTACGTACAAGAACTATACGACTGTGGCAGGCATTGTCCCTTCCTTCGTCTGCATTGTATATCACTTATCGCCTCCTGCCAATCTGTTCACAGTAATATCCTACTTCCTGAATTAGGGCTTAACCCTCATTTGTGATTCCGGTCAGTCACTAAATGTCAGTCATTACATTACAGTACTATAAGCCAACTCATGTCAAAGCTGTGCACTGTCAAGTTTCCACCACCAGTGTTTGTTTGCATTTGCGTTTCCATTCAAAATATTGGCGTCGTTATTAAGAAACTAATAACACTGCAGTATTTACATTTGAAGGCATTCAGTCATTTGGGTTGGATTTGGCAGAAATTGAGTAATTGTCATTCTTCTGCTCAGTAATTTTACTAATGAGCTGTGTCATGCTCGGCTCACAAATGACATGTAAGCTTGCCATTCACTCCAGATGGTTTTTTCAGGCCAGTGATCTGTTCTTTCTGATGAGTTGTCCTTCACTATATTGTAAACCATGTGCCTCATAAACAGGTCTTAGACCAGTGTGTGCAGTCATTATGGCCAGTAGAAGCCTTTTAAAAAGGCATTAATATTTTTACAATATAAGAGTTTAATCTGACAATTAAAATTTTAATTCTACAATTGCATTACAGGCATAGTTTATAATCAGTAGCCTGTTCTGTGGAACCTCTGTGATATGTTAGCCTACTCATGTGTTAACTGAAGAAAATGACAATACAATGATATATAACAATGCATTTTTATTTATGTAGCTATCTACCTTAATATATTAAACGATTAGAATCAGACAGCTATCATAGGCTTAAGCACATAAAATAGCTTTTAACTGCATCATACATTCAAATGCTGCTTACAGTTTAGGCTACATTTAACTAGACTTGAGCGTTATCTGATTTTTGTCCAGACATCATACTGCATGTTCCCCGTGATAAATATTGCCAGTGAAATGCAAACACGTTTTTTTTTCAGGTTTTGGGAGTTCACACATTATTTCACTAATTTCTTGTAAGCTAGTTTCAGCTATTCTGGCTAATTGAATGCTTGAATTTGGGATAGATCATTTAACTTTGCCCCTAGTGACAGATCCCATATTTTAAGTTAAGCGATAAGGGCCTTTGGCAAAACAAAAAAAAAGAAACACAAGTTAGAGGACTAATAGTATCCTATGTAAATCTTCGACGGTTTCAACCTGGATTTTTGATATTGAGTATGTATGTGTGTGTGTATGTGTGTACTCACACAATTTTTTTTTTCCCCGATTTGTATTCCAATAGCAAGGTTCAACCTCCCAGGCCTAGTCATCATTAACCAGAAAATTCAGAGACCTCTTTGTTGCCATCTGAGCAGGGTGGTATGAAAGTAAGAACTGCCCTTCCCCGTATCTTACCCCATTGACTTCAAAGTACTGAAGAAGTGAATGGTGCTATCAATAAAGTATAGAGTTCACTGAAAACCTGAAACCAACTGAACATGAGATGTCCATCTTGGCAGTATTTAAGATCCCATGCTTTGTGCTTTTTTCAGAAATAAAGCAGAAAAAAAGGAGTTAAGAGACAGTTAAATGGTATGGCTTCAGGTCTCTAAAGGAACTTTCGGACCTGTCTGCATGTCATGGTAAAAAGGCTTGGTCTCATGGACTCATGTAAGTAGAAAGACATGGCTTCATTTTGTTTGATTCCCACTCTCTTTAATCATTTGACAGGCTCATATATGCAGTCCTGGACGTCATAAGAGTACAATGAGAAGGTGTCTTTGCAGCTCTAATTGGTGTCTTTCATTTTGCCCATGTTCCTTTTAGACTCCTGTGACATTCAAATCAGGAATTAATCATTGTTAAACAAATTGCTTCCATTCCTGTCAAAGATCTCAAGATGTCATTTGTCTCTGAACTGAAAGAATCTTGAATTTCTTGTAAAGGTCATTGTTGCAATAATCCAAATTATCTTATTTATCACATAAGCATTATATGAAATAATCTGAAAAAAACTATGTGTGTGTGTGTCGGAGAGGGAGGGAGGGGTGATGTATGTCTGAAAGCCTGTGTTGTGTGACACATCTTCTGTGAGCTGGACTTCATCTGATGCTTTTCCTTCAGGTCCCTGAGTACAAAATGTCACCGATTGTGACGTGACAGGTACCTCAGTGTTAATCTGTTTGTTTTGAAAGACTTTTTTCCCCTCGTAAAACGTCAAACATGGCATTTTGAGCAAGGATTTCATGGATCAGTTTGCAATGACTCAGCTGGATGTTGCAGTGAACATTACCATACCTAGTGATTGTCAGATGGCGACCTTTTGGCAAAGCAGCCCCTGGGTTTTTTAGCCTATTTTTTGCCTGATATTCTATTCCATGATTGTGGTACTGGGTATAGAAGCAGACAGTATGGTGGTCAGTCATGCAAAGCTGAAAGCTGCAGGCTTACGGTGGCCATGTGATGTCAATGTTTCACAATCTGAAGCAATAAGTCACTTTAAACATAACCTCTTGTGTTTTGCAATATTTTCCTAAGAATGGTTATGCAGTATATAGAGCCTTCCTTTCAGACCCACTTTTTTCCATACTGGATTTTTTTTGAGTTATGATGGACTTAGTGAGTTTTTTTCCTTGTGTTGACTGCTCCTGAGTTCTTCCTCTTCTTGTAATCAAATAAGAATGAAAACAATGCATTCAGACTAAAATTATAATTTCTAAACAATAGTTCAGTCCAACAGGTGGGAAATGGACACATTCAGCAGAAGGATTACCAGCCAATCAAACTAATCAGATTCTGCCTTTGACTCTAGGGGATGATGTAACCACTGCAGGGGAGTGTCATGCACTTAATGAGTTCTGCTACGTTAGTACTCACCGGTACTTAGCTGAATTGAAAGTCACAAAAGGGAAATCGTTTAGCCAGCTGCCTAGGACCCCCAAGTGCCTGGGACCAGGGTTCACTTACTGTGTTCCTTTGAGTAATCACCGCGGATCACAAAATAGGATGCATCTTCAAGTGCTATCTCCCCTGAAAGGTGTCAACAGCGTCCCTGTGCCCCCACCCCCCCCAGCCCATGCCAGCTGGTGTCAGGAAAACGGCAATCTATTACTGAGCTAATGGCTGTAATCTTAGTGTTATTTTCAGGATGAGAGACAGCTGCTACTTACCCATATGCCGCAGTTCGATAATGAGGAGTTTAATTCTGTCATCTGTACTGGCGACTCATGGAGTAGTTTTCCTGGAGCCTGCTAGATACTCACTGACCCAGGTGCTGACCCAGTTTACCTCAGCAGTTCAGTTCTGGAAGTGCTGGGGGGGGCTGTGAAGTGGCTATGAAGGGCCCTTAGGAGGCTTTTATCAGGCAGCTTTCCGTGTGCTCTAGCTGCCCACTCAGTGATGGGTCGTGTGGGATTGTTTGCCGATACACGTTGAACACATTAGTTGCATTTGTGAGCTTACATTGAATCATGATATCGTTCAATAAATGTTATTCCATTGTTAGCTGTGAGCCGTGGACAACATATCTTTGCTGACGATTGCCAGTTACTTGGAAATTTGAAACAGTTTTTACAAACATTGACCAAAGTGAATTATTCTTGTTAAAAATGTGCATTAAAATATTCATACATCATTCAAAATGTGCTAATTACAGCCTCATGCCTCAGCAGGCTATGCACTTACTAAGAATTACATCACGAGCAGAGATTATCACTGTAGTGAAGTCTGACAGACGTTTTGACAAAATTAGATATATATCACGGACATGGTTTTTAAAACCATTTTGTCAGAGATACATATAAGTCTTGTCATGGACACATCTGTCCATGTAAAGACAGGATGACAATTCCTGATTACATACTTAATGAGACCATGACACACACACAGTCTGTTGGAGATCCACAGTGCATCCAAGCCACCCCGTAACAGGGAAACGTCCAATGAAATGTATTTGCGTTCACATTTCCGTAAAAGGATGTTTTGTGATTACCAGTCTAATTTCATTTCAGCATTTCATTTATTCTTGTGCTAGGACATGAAAGTGTAATATATTCTTATCTAAGTCAATTAGCTTGCTTCCTCACGCTGCTTGGCAGGGTGCAGTTCATAGGAACACACGCAGAGATAGCTTTGTGCTTTAGAATGACATTTGGGAGACAGGATATTTATCTTTGACTTTCTGTTTCAAATGTAACATTAGCCTACTAAGATGAAACGTAAAATAAAGTTAGAAGCAAGGAATGGCAGGGGCACTGTATAGACTTTCGGTGTTTCAGTGTAGCACCCGTCCTCTCTAGTGTTCAGATTCATATACGACACACCGTGTGCCCTGCGATCATTAATGCTTAGCCATTGAATTGCAGCACCAGGATGCTTGTGTGCTCAGAAGTGCAGCAACTTGTTATATGGATTTGGCCGGTACTAATCAGTTTCAGACTGCAGATCCATCTTAGCCATCACTCTTATTTAAAAACATGTTTTTACATTTTCTGGGGGTTGGGGGTGGGAAGTGAGATAAGGACCCCTGCCTATGTATGGAGACATGTGGGTTCAAAAAGTATGATCAGCAGAGTAATTGTGTCATCAATGGGCCCTTGAGAAAAGCCCCTAAACCCAGTTGCTCCACGGATACTGGCTGCCCCCACTTCCTAACCCAAAGCTTAGCTTCCTTGTACATCGCTTTGGTCATAAGTGTCTGCTAAATACCTACATTTAAGGCTGGATTTACACTAATATGCAATTGTTTACAGCTCATACAATGCATCTAATCATTAGTTGTATGTGTAACCAATGTCTATCACTATTATGTGTTGTTTTTGACTGTTCTCACAATCATGAAATATTTCTTGGTTGCCATGTCAACCCCCCATGCAGTGCAATTTTGCGCTTTTCTCAGCCTCACTTAAAGTGGCATGTGTAATGTGCAGCCTGTCCGCCATCTTACTCTATTCAGCTTTATCAGTTTGTAATTCAGTGAAAAGTGAAGAGGAGCAGTCTCGCAGGATTCGGTCCCCTGTGCTTGTTTTGGTTAATTGGGCCCCCTCAGAAATTAATTTCTACATTGCTTTTCTAATCCATTTTATGGATATTTTTCAAACTTTGCATGGATAAGGAACTAGAACTGCTTAAATTTAGAGACAGGTGATACCAAAAAAGGATGCAGTTTTGACACTTAATGTTTTGACTTTCCAAACAAACAGATTAACAGTGGGGTACCTGTCATGTCACAATCTGTAACATTTTGTAGTCAAAAAAAATTGGCACTTGTTTTTCAAACTTTGCAGAAGCATTGTATTGGTACTGAACTGAAAGTGATTAAATACAGAGAGACAGATCACCCCAGAAGCAGAGCTGCTTAGTGGCAGCTTAATGCAGGCTTATTGTGTTGGTGAAGAACTGGAGCTGTTCAATGAGATGAAGCTCTCATCAATGATGCACTATATATGAGGTGGCCAGCCTGACCAAAACACGGTAGAAATGGTTCTAAGGCATTTGAGTGGAGTGTGAAGGAAAAATGGCCAATTAGTGCTCAGCATATGTGGAACCACCTTCAGGACGGCTGGAAGAACATCCCAAAAAGCCACCTCATGAAACTGGCATAGAGGAGAAAGTAGAGTCAGCCAGGCCTTGGAGTAATCGGGGTTTGAGCTCTGCTCAAGGGCTAAACGGTGGGATCACTCTGCTTACCCAGGGATTTGCTCCAGATAATTTCACAAAATTATCACTCAATTTACTTATTAATCATTAAATTCATATTTACATATCAATTTTTAACATAAAAAACTTTTGTCATCCAGGATTATGCCAGTTTGCATTGTATGATATGAGAGCATTTCTTGTCCACACAGATCTGTTTACAGCAGGAAACTGTGTTCCATCATAAAACTACTAAATTTACCAAAACAAAGTTTTGAGACTTCATTTACTCATTGGTAGCTTACCTACAAAATACATTGATAAACTGTGAAATTACATTTTTGAAATGAAATAAATGTAATAAATGAAATTACATTTTGCTCTAGAAATCTTAAACACAGTAACGTGAGTAAGATAGTACTATGGTCTCATCAGGACATAATAAATACTGTAATAATAAAATACATAAAAATAATTGTTATAATAATTTAGTCCTTATCAGGTTCTAACTTTAGGTGTAAAAGAAGAGACAGAATCCAGAGTTTCTGGATTTGAGGTGTGTGGACGTTCATTTATGCACAGCTCTAAGATCCCACCGCAGCATTTCAATCAGGTTGAGCTCTGGACTGAAGCACCTTGATTTTCTTTTCCAGCCATTCCGTTTGTAGATTTAATGCTATGCTTGCGATCATTGTCCTGTTACCTGACCCAATTTCAGCAAAGCTATAGCTGTTGGACAGATGGCCTCATATTTGATTCTACTTGGTATACAAAGCAGTTCATGGTCGTGCTACCATGTTCTTTTAGAGAGAAAAGGTTTTCTCCTGTCAACCCTTCCAAGCAAGCCATACTTGTTCAATCTTTTTATAATTGTACTGTTATGAACTTTAATATTCAAAATGCTAACTGGGGCCTATAGAGTCTGGGATGTAGGTCTTGGATGTAGATTAACATATGTTATTAACACTACGGCACATTAGCGCAGACAAAATTGCTGCACATACCAAAGTACATTTTAAAGGAGTTTGACGTTCATTGGTGTTGAAAATTACGGTTCTAGTGTTAAAGTTGACATTTCCGATGATGTATGGTAAGGGGCAGATTTCCACAGGCGTCAGTATCACTGCACACTCCATGTTCACATCCACATTGTTTTTGAATCACTTAATAGTTCAAGAACAGCAACTTAGCCTAGGAGTGCAAATGGGCATTGGCTTGTGCCACGGTTACTATCCCCCTCTGCACATGCCTGGTCTGTAGTACCACCTACATCAGGGACAGGTGGATTATGGATGGATTATTATGGGAAAGGGGTTATTGTGGCTTATTTTCCCTTCTGGCTGGCATAATAAGAGAAACTCATCTATTATCTTTGCCAAAGCCAGCAATCCCCCAGGAATTGCTTGCTATTTATTTTATACAGTCAGCACTCGGCAGGTCCAGCTGAAATTGTACCAGTGTTCCAGAACTGGTGCAAAAGGGTCGAACACCACTCCAGATGTTTTGTACTCGAATGCACATACTGTAGAACTAATGTATCGCCGCCCTTCCTCAAAGCTGTATTGGCAGCAGTTTAATCAGTGATCTAGTCAGCATATTAGCTTCCATGGCCATATACTGTATATCCAGTCCAGATTATTGTTATGTCAAGCAACACAGTTTGATGCATTGATATGTGGACAGCAGGGGGTGACATGCATTAGAAAGGTCCTTTGATACTTTTCATATTGGTTCTGCCAACAGTTGGACTTTCACAATTGACTGTCTGTCAGAAACTTTGATTCTAGAGCCTTTGTCTTTGAATATATGAAGAAATGAGAAGAATTGGCCATCTGACATCCAGATGTACTGGACCTTCTCTTTCCAGATGTCTGCATGCCTGGCTGACTGGCTGCCGCAGTGTGGATGCGGGAACATCACCTCCAGCTTAACCTGAGAGTTTCTTGTCTTTCCTGTCAGCACTGCTATCCACCATGACATCACTGTTCAGCTTGGAGTTATGTGGGTTATTAGTTTCACCTGTTTCTCGTTGTTCCTGCACCTCCCTTGATTTATTCATTTATTATGGGTTACACCTGTCCTTCGTTTTCCCAGGTTTTCTGTGTGTATTTAAGTCCCTGCCTGAGATTATTTACCGAGTGGGTCATTGTGTCTGAATGTTCAAGTGTGCCATGGTTCTTTAAAGCTGCCTGTTTCCTTACCGCTTTCCCTCCGTAGCTGGTTCTGATGGTAGAGTTTCAGCCCTGTTTCGTTCTGATCCCTCGTGGTCCTCTTGTTTGTACTTTTACCCGGTGTATTTAGTTTCTGTAATAAACCCCGTTGTGTCTCAGAGCCGCAACTGGAACGTCACCTCCTTTTCTGGCTCTTCACTGGCTCTTGGTGGATGTAGTTTTATTAAGCTCTTACTTGCTTAATAGTTGCGTGGCTGTTTGGTCGCTCCTGCTCCAAAACTGCTTGCACTTGTGTCTGCACATTCGGTGCAAAGTCAGCATAGTTGCATTATAGCCTAGCTGACTCCTCAACAGCATGAAAATCTGCAATGTGCTATTTTCCTTGCCTGTGCATTACTTTGGATAAATGCTAAACATGTAAATGTAAATCTGGAAGACCCAGCGACGTGGGAGGACCCATGGGAAGGCATGTAGAATGACTTTTATGGGCCTCTGTCAGAGTCTTGGGTCAGAAGCTCCAACCTGAGTGTTCAGCTCATTTTTGAATTGGATTAAATGTACAGATTAAAGGACAGTAGTAAGAGCTGAGAACCACCCACCTGCCAGACAGTGATTTTGAGGGTGGGGGGCAGTAGTGACATTTTAATCTGGCCCCTGTCTTAAAAGTCCACGTGATGATGGTCAGGCTGAGAAATGCGCAGAAACATATTGCAAAGAAAATAAGAACCATGCCCAACTGGAAATAGTTTAGCCATATTTTATATTGAACAATAATGGTATAGCATGATTGAGCCTTGAACCCGCACCAAAAAAGCGTGCTTGTTATTACAGTGGAAGGATGAATAAGTCATTTGGACAGGTGTTTTCTAGGAAGAAGGACATTGACCTTTTGGTGTGTTATTGCCATCAAATACTGTTTTCACTGGTAGCTGTATTACTTTTCTGTCCTTCCGCCATTATTTCTGCAGTTGAATAAATCTTCTAAAACACTAAGTGCATGACATACACACACACACACACACTTCTTTATCACTGAGGGACAGATGCACCTTTTACTCTAACCGTAGTAGCATTCAAACTTTGAACTTACCTTCATAGAAAGGTTTATTTGTAATTCCTTCCCATTGAAAGGTTTATTTGTAAGAATAAAGTATTTTTAAAAACTGTTGGGAGGGGGGCAGCGCTGTGTGTTGGGAGTCCTGGATCTGAGTGACCTACCATTTGGCCCTTGAACAAGGCCCTTAACTCCAAATGGCTCCAAGGACTGGCTGACTCTACTTTCACCTCTACATCAGTTTCATGAGGTGAAGTGACCCTTGGGATGTTCCTCCAGTCGTCCTGAAGAAGGACCCACAAATGCTGAGCACTAATTTCCCACTTTTACTTCACTCTCTGCTCAAACAGCTAAAACCATTTTTACTGTGCTTAGGTCAGGTGGCAAAGTCATGTGGCATGACGATATCAATCAAAAGTTTGGACATTTTAGGCCAAACTGCCTAAAAATAAAAGTGATAGTGAAAGTGATATCACTTCCCTTTTTAGGTGGCTTGACATGTCCAGATTTTTGATTGGTACTGTATATATGTGGTAGGTGTGTAAAAATGTATTTATGCATCATGATAAAGTGATTATTAAGGTGACAATCCAATGCATTTATCTGAAAACATTTTATGGCAGTAAAATAAAGATACTCCTACTTCTGGGTTGTGCACACTAGCATTCACAAGCTGTAAGTAGATGTGCAAATTATCAGTTTTGGGATACCATATTCTGAATTGTGGGATGGCAGAGAAAGGTTCATTAATATTAATAATGGATGTATAACCTGATGATTGCTAAGTTATAGTGATAATCTTTGCACTACCACAGCTTTTGGAGAATGCCTGTTTCATGGCCCAAAAATGTTGTATTTGCAAGTTATGGTAGCAATGATCAAGAGGTAGCTAGTTAGCTAAGTATAATCATATTAGTCCTCGAGATAAATGACGTATTGGTTAACATATTGGCATTGCTCCAATGTGTCAGTCTTGGCTGATATTACCAGCCAAAATTTAATCTCCCCTTTGGCTCCAACAAATTATACCCCTAATATATATGTCAAGCCCTGGTGACCATATACTGTAGATGACCTTCTTCAAGAATGTTCATTATTCTGTCCGGTTCATCAGGCTTTCCAAAGGACTTGCACAGTATGAATAGCAAAGCCACATCAGGCCATTGCCCATTTATTAAAAGACACCTCCTCACCATTGTCACCAACTCAGAACTTTTCATATGCTGCATCTAATTTATCTAGTACAACATAGCCCTTTGCAATGAAAATGTACTTCACATGCATTGTGTCAATTACAATAGGACCTTTTCCATAATTTTACTGCATCATGAATGTCCATTTTAGGAAAAATATGATTTTCCCTTTGAAATTATCACCATATAATGTTTGTTTTGCTGTAATTATATGTGGAGCTTTTAATTTGTGAATTGGAATTTGTGAAGTGTCTTATCTTGTTAACAATTGCCCAGATTGGAAAAGAAAATTTAAAAAGTGTAATCTATTTTGTCAGCTGCATTATTATGCTTATTGATGATGATGATGATGATACCCTTTATTGCTGTTGCAATACACCATGTCACTAGTCACAAGTTCCTGCAAAAAACAGGCCATCAACCCAACCATACCTATAGAAACATCACATTATTGAGGGTAGACAGGTCAGCAATACTGGGGATGTAGGAAAAACAGAGAAACAGGACTACACCAGGAGAGAGGGGAATAATAAAAAAACAGCACCCAGACTGTACTCCAGTAGGAAGTACATTGTAGGAACCGAAAGAAACATCTCAGCAACATAAGCACATTGTCAGTACACCTTACAACATAAAAAGTCATGACTTGCGACAGGGGAGGGAAATGGGGAGGTGGAGGTAGTCCAGCATAGATAAACAGCCATCTGGCCCTGCAGCCATAGAGACGCTGGTCACAGACCCGCCTGTTCACACTGGGGGTATGAAGCAGTGAATGGGATGGGGGGAGGGTGCGGTGAGTGCGTATCTGTACATATGTATGTCTGTGTGTGTGTGTGTGTGTGTGTGTGTGTATCCAGGTGTCCTTGGGGTTGGGGGAGAGGAATGCAAGAGAGTCTCACTGCCTTGTTCTTCCGGGCGAGTTGTTAATTCAGCAGCGGCTTTGGCTGAGGCCAGTTCTGATTAGGGGGGGAGCCAAAAGCAGATAGGATAGGGTTGTTTGGGTTTGAAGACGGGAAGCTGTAATTACACTTAGTGATTAAAGTGAGGGACAGATTTTGACAATTTCAGTTAAAGCGTGTAAAGATGCTTTACTTTGCACACCTTCACCTGCACAAGAATAAATTTGCCTTATTATGTAGGTTACCAGTTTATGGGAGTTAATGTCTCAACTAAATGGCTTCACGTGACCTTTCTTGTTATTTCTAGTGTGAATTGCACTAAAAAAGCAGCAATAGTAGCCATGCATTCTGAATGTAGTTAAAGGAACCCATGTGTTCTGAAAGGGGCCTTCAGACAAAAAAAGTAATAGTAGTATTATAGCAATAGCTAAGCATGTTCCATCCCCCGCATGGTATTTTGGCCTATCCTCCAGATATTCGTTTTAATCAGGTCGTTTATTTAAGGGGCAGGTTCAGCAGGCCTTGCTCCAGTGTTAGCGCTCCCTTGAAATCCAAACCTTCATCCAGGCTTTTGGTCGTCCAAACATACTTCTTTGCCATATATAGGCATTTTGGCCTGAATAGCTTGAAAAATATTGCGGTTAACAGCTTTTCTCAAAACGATATTTGTTCTCTAGCCCAGACTGTCTTCAGAACAAGCAACAACAGTGAGAAAAAAGCCAGTGTAATGGCATTGCCCGCTTTATGTTTGGATGGGTTACATTTCCAGGTTAGTTAATCTTTTTCGTGCGAATCTTGGAAATGATATTGGTACCAGTAATGACACCACAGGCATCTGACACCTCGACAAAAATACTTTTTGTGCAGTTAGCCTACCTACTGTACCAGTTGTGGCTAGATAACCTCCAAAATGCTAACACCATATTACATGCATTTGAGAAATACAAGCGCCTTTGATGGTAAAAGAACATGGTCGTCATAGCAGTTAAGAGACTGCTGTGGTTTAGGTTGGCAGTCTCCGCGAAGCTTGAAAGTTAGCAGGATATTTCCTGTCCCCATTCATTTATTTTTTTAAATATCAGTTTTGAATTTTTGAAAACTATTGTTCTGGTTTGTTAATGGGGATCATCTCTGATGAAGTTTAATTTAGAATTATCCAAGAATAGCATTCCTTTAGATGGCAGTATTGCGGAGCATCTGAAGCAGTTATGGTTAAGCTTACAATGCAGTGAAGTCTGTCAAACCTACTAAAACCTGGTAATTAGCTGATCATGGCGTTGCTGCCATTAAATCTGAGGGGGACGTGTCCCCCTCACATGTCATAATTATTTGTTTGGACCCCCCCGCATTTAACATAAAATATTAGTTTTATGTCAGCGTGTCCCCCCCACATTCAAAATGCTTCTGATGCCCCTGGCTGATTAAGATGTGTTTCAGCAAGAAATTTGCAAACCGCCTTGGGTTCTGGCCCCCCAGGACTGGAACTGAGGATTCCTGAAGTAAAGGATGCTGGATCAACCACATCAGATTTCATCAAGAACTTTAAAATGCAGAGTCAGTAATGTGAAAGGAAAGTTAACAGAATCAGCTATCTAACATTAGCTTTCTTTGTAACTAAGGGAGGTTAACTAGATCAGAGTTACTAAATATTTTGAAAAGGCCTTTGAACAAATAAAAAGGAAAGTTCACTTTAAAGGAAAGCTTTCATTGTGTGTTTTTTTCATAATGCGTTGCGATAACCTGTTTAAAGTGATGTTATAATGTATGCTAAGAGATAAAGTAGTGCAGTACATGCTTTAAATTCTTTAGATATATTAATACAGTGTTCTATCCAGACCAGATGGCATGCAGTCCATGGTTGAACGCTCATTGCAACCATAGAAGACTTGAGATTTGACTTGGACTTGTGACCAAAGACTTGCAACTTGACTCGGACTTGCAAAAAATGACGTGTGAGCATCTCTGTTTATAACACAACTGATAATGTGTCTGTACTGTATTTTAGTGCCTTTTTTCTCCTAATGGGAATAATGATTCCAAGGACTCAGCAGTTTTTTTTCCTTGGTAAACTTCTTTCTGAAATTCAGATGTTAAAACTCATTGCTATTCTCTGAACAGATCGTATTGTTCTGTATGGGTACAGTAAATGCTTAACTTTATCAAGTATTCCAGTATTTTTCAAGTAAAATTATATTTTGAATTAACGAAAAAAATCTGTGTGATGACAATATAAAAGCTTTTTAAAAAATGTCCTTGCACATGCCTCACCTTACTGATATATTGCTTTATAAATATGTTACGCCTTTCAGCAAAATTAAGTTATTAAATTGGAATTAAGTAGGACATAAACCACATTACATTCAATATTTCCCTCTTCTTCATAATGCTGTGTTGCAGTATTTGTGATTATTTTTGTCTGGGTGAAACCCAGAAGGGTAGCAGAATATCCATTAAACCGGAAGCTATGGGTCGTTTTGCAGTTGAAAATAGCCCTACCTTTTAAATTCATATTTGCATAAACTGCGTTTTTAAGACTTGCTACTATATAACGTTATAAATAACTTTCCTCTTTTCACTTTTGTCACCCCTGTTTTATCCTTACAGCTGAATTTGGTCACACTGCTGAATATGCCCCGGAGCCCAACATCCAGTGAGGATGAGATGGCCCAGAGTTTCTCCGACTACTCCATGGAATCCGAGTCTGACAGCTCCAAAGAGGAAACCATCTATGAGACCATAAAGGCCACATCAGAGCGGCCAACCAGCAAGATGGAGGACACCCAGAACAATACCCTGGTCATCCGGGTGGTCATCCCTGACCTGCAGCAGACCGTGAGTGATCACATGGGCCCACAGAGCCTTGCTGCCGCCTTCCTGCCTGTTCTTAATATGTGGCTGTGGCCTCAAGAGAAGCACCTTAGTCTTTGGGCAGTCTAGTGCACATGCACAAAAGACTACGGCAGTCACTGTTCCCATGAGTGTGGCATTCTGTCTGCTCCGGTTTGCTCGTTCTCAGGACATTTTAAGGCCACGATTGTAAAACATGCATTCTTCAATTTGTTTGACACATGATAAGGTTTCTGAAGAACAGAAATTATAGATACATTTCTATATATTATGAGTACTAATAGAGGAGCTAGTTTATCTCCCATCATTCGAGTATCAAACATTGCGAAAGAGAAGTGGAAGGAAGTCATTTTAAGTCAAATTACTGGTCTATCACTTTTTGCCTTTCAGTTGTTGTACAATTGATTATGAGTCTTGCATTTAGTTTTCTGGGTGAGAACCCATTTCACTGATTGCCTCTATATCGTCAATGTTTCTGCAAGAGAACGTGTCATTACAGCACAAAGTCTGGGAATCATTTTGTTCCCTTCAAACAGGCTATAGTTTGGGAGCCCAAGTGCTGAGTTCTGATCATTCTGCAGGCCAGCTCAGTACAACCTGCAGTATTTCATAACTCGGGTAGCCCACCCATATGTTTTCAAAGGGATATTGCCCATTAGTGGAATGACATGGAAAGAACAGGACTCTGGGACCTTTCGGAACATCACGGCCACCTTCACAGCATCGTGTCCCACCCGTCCCTCTGTCCACGTCACGCCCAAGCCAGTCCGCCAGAGGACGCAGGTGCTGCTCTGATTCTGTTTCAGAGGTACTCAGTTGCTGCCTTGCTGCATCCCTGTTCAGCCGCCCATACTCTGACCTGGCAGGATCTGAGCACAATTCACACGTCTGCTGCTGCCGCCACTCAATTATCTGCCACTGGATTGCGGCCTGACACTGGGCCTGATTGACAGGAGGCCGACAGGCTCGTTGTCTCCAGCCCGGAGCCACGCAGCCGGCCTGTCTGTCATCTCCAGGCAGAGGTTTCATGGCAAAACGCGAGATTCCTCTCACCACCTGCCACTCTCCCAAACACGTTCCCCTTCCTCAGGCTCAGGACACTGTGTGTGCTTTTGTCTGGGAAGATTGACACTTGGCCAGATTAATACTGACACCCACATATGAAAATCTACATTCAGATTTGAATGATCAGCTGAATCCCATTGCTTTGTAATTTGCACGTCCTGATTTTTCATTTTATATGTGGGAAATCTGGGTGAGCCTTGTTTTAAACTTAGGACATTGGTCCAGAAATAAGTAAAAGGTGAATTGAAGAGGTTGGAGGCTTGAGGTGAAATTAAACTGAAAACAGCTTGCGGGACTTTACTTCAGACAAGCATGACGCTGCAGAAGGAGAAGCCCTGGGCTGGGAAAGTGACTATTTTACCATCTGTTTGAATTCCGGATCGCAGGTGTGATTGTATGAATCTGTTTTCTCGCAGGAGAGGGAAATCATTGTAGTGCAAAATTCACAAGTCGTCTATTAGGTGGAAGGATGAAAGAGCTTGGAGGATTCCTGTCGCCACCACACTGTGGAAGTGGCACTGATGCTAGAACAGAATACATCAATGCTCTCCACAATGTCTTTGAATAACATTTTTGTGCTTTTCATTTCTGGGAAAGTACCTGTATCAGTGAATGTGCAGGATACAGACACTCAGTCCTTTTGTGCCTGCCTTTGTATCTTCAGTCCTGCATACATGAAATCCAAACAGCATAATTGGCTTATTTTACACTGCCAGTATGGCTTTCTGTACTCTCTGGTAAGAGTAATGTGTTTAGGTAGTTTAGTTCTGTGTAGAGAAGGCCCTCGGATGGAAGTACACACCATTGGAATTAGCCTGCCGCTTAATAGCTGTGACACATGGCAGCCCTTTATCCCCTTCATGAGGAAATGCTTTCACTTTGGGCAGCCATGTTTGACGTAGTGGAAACTGAATTAAGTTATTGCTTGTTTTATCCTACAATGACTGAATAATGAAGGAAAGTGTTAGATGTTAGAGGCTAATTTGTTGTATGCAGTTAGATATATTCAGCTGTTTCTGAAATTTATTGCAATTGCTTTACTGTATAATTAGCAGACAAATGGTCTCTGTAAAATAACATGCTTTCATTTTTCTGACAAGCTGCAGATTGCATGTTTCTGCCTCATACACTACCTGCACTGTTCTATATACTTTGTTGGGTGTTTTTTATTTCTTTTTTGGGCACTATTGTGCTGGATTTATTTTTGTAATGAAACTCCCCACCCCCCCATCTCCTGGAAGATCAATGAAGTTCTTTCTTATCTTCTTAGGCTTTACTGCTAGTGTTTGCCTTATCAGATGGTTATATGTGCTGTCAGCAGGTTGTCAGCAGGACTGTTACCATACTCTGCTATTAATTGATGTAACTAGCAATGCTGGTGTGTATGTTTCAACCTGTAACCGGCTTTGTAGCAGAATGATTGTGTTACTGAAAATAAACCTGGTCTCCCAGTGTTAGTTTATTAACAAATACTTTAAAAAATTAACCCACTACCTATGCATTTGTAAACAAAACTTTTTGCAAGAGACATTGATTATGGAGCATTGGTTATGTTTCTTTGCACATTCTCCTCTACTAAAAAGTGTGACTATCAGTCTTCTCTTTGTTTTGAGCAGAAATGCATGAGGTTTAACCCCGATGCCACTGTGTGGGTTGCCAAGCAACGGATCCTGTGCACACTCAACCAAAGCCTGAAGGATGTCCTGAACTACGGCCTCTTTCAGCCTGCAAGCAATGGGCGGGACGGCAAGTTCCTGGACGAAGAGCGCCCCTTCAGGGATTACCCCCAGCCAATCAGCAAAGGGGTGCCTTCATTAGAGGTTATGTCTCCTCTGGAATTCCTATTTCCATGCAGCTTCTCTGAAATGTATAAGGAACACGGCTAATCGTCTGTGTTTTACTTGCTGATGTTTAATATCTACAGTTTTACCCAAAATTTTGGTACAAATGGTGCTGTGTTTCACATTGCTGCTTCAGAACTGTCATTTAGGGAACATGAATTTGGGAAGCATTATCAATGTGAAAGCAAATCATTTTGGTTAAATAACAATGACAATAATATTTGCTCTGTTTTTTTCATTGTACAGTTTCGCTACAAGAGTAGAGTTTACAAGCAGCCAAATATAGACGAGAAGCAGATCGCCAAACTCCACACGAAGGTGAGTGATGAAGGGCACTTGTATGTTTCCATCACTACAGTACCAAGGCCAATCAGAAAGTTAAAAGTTTGTTTGCTCTGCGCCCTACCTTCCATTTTATATACTGTGCCATCTGACCCTTTCTTATGCATTAGCATAATGTTCCAGGTCACCTCTCGTTGCCCTGTATGACTCTGTGATTGAGATGGAGCTCCAGATTCAAATCTTATTGGCCATTAGAATGTAGGAAAGCAGAAGAAGCCTGACAGGAAGAGACGTGGCGGCAGGCTGATTGTATCAGAGCTAAGAGCCGGGTGCTTTCTGAATGCCAGCTGCATCGTTACTGTACCACCCGATGGGAAAATAGCTATTTCTTGAGGATTTGTTAATGTGAGACAGACGGGCCTTGGCTGTTTTTCACCCCCAAAGCAGATAGTGTTACGCCACAGGATTCACCGAAGTTGGAGATTTGGCTCCACCCCCTGACAGCCTGGGCTTTTTAGGAGTCTGGGTTTGGTTCTCATTTGCAACCCTCCTTGGCAAAATGATAAATGGCCATGTTTGGGAACATAATCCTATTATTTGTGCTGACTGATACACAGCAGGAGACAGACTCTCGCAGGTGCTTCTCCTTAATGGCAAAGGCACAGGTCTCCTCTGTCCTTCTGGACCATCAATGGTTGGATGTACTGTTAGATGGTTACCTTTTGAAGAACCCAGTTGATCTGAATGGGGTATTTTTTGCGCTGGCGTGCCTCGATTGTGCCATATGTACTGATTCCACCTGAAGTGATGTCCTTTGTCCTTGAGTCTGATCCACTGCCTTCACAGATCCATCACCATTACGTCTCTTTGGCCTGATTGCAGGTTAACAGTCCAGGGGATTATTAGGCCCGACATTATGCTTTATTGCTCCGGCCAGACTAAGCAGAATGTCATTTTCTCTTCCAGTCTGTCTGCCAGATCAAATCCAACTTTTTGTTATGTTAATTACACATTCCATATGTAAACTCTGCACTGTAGAGAAAGCTCAAGATTTAGTTATTATAGGGCAAAAGTGGGGAATTCACACTTTTTGATGGCTACAGCCCTGTAGTGTATCAGTTGCCTGTTAATCTGTGACTGATTTTTCACCCGAAACATGTACAAATATGGTTCAGATCATGTAATTTTCATTTGACCAATTAAGAGAGGGAATTAATATCCCAATCTTCTGGAAGAGCCTATGCCTTTTAGACTATGGATTTAAATCATGCCAGTATTCGCTGCTTCCGTTTTGGTGCCACGATCATCTGCAATGATGCTGTCAAGCAGGGCTCATTTTGCACCTTGAAGCAAGACAAACAGAGCTGCAGTGAAGTAATTACCCTCACAGCTGACTTTTCAGGGTTTAGCTGAGGACTTCCTTCACATTCCAAACATTTACCTATCATTTTGCTGTCTGTTGGGCTTATGAGATGGAGCGGAACTCCCCTCTTTATTATTGAACAGAAGTGATTTGTGTCCCACTTTAAGTGAGGCTGTTGCTTAGTAAAACTGTCAAAGAGCATCCTTTTAAATGTCACATAACGTCACATCTGATCTGCCATTTGCCAACTTTTTTTTCATTGAGCCCACTGTAAGACAAAATTCTTTGAAACTGGTAGGTGACCAACTTCCTCCTTGACAAATTAGTGTATTTCGTCTAACTGGAGAAGACATCACTCATTTTGCCCAAGACAAGGTATTAAGCCCTCTCTCATCAGAAATAAGTTGATAATTCATCCATGACTCCTCCATGGCTTTGGGCTAGAATTAAAGTTTGAATTATGGTATTCCCCAGATGGGGAATACATATAGTTTGGGACCAGTCTGCTGATGCCACATAATGCTATGCTTAAGACAATAACTCAAAAACTATTTGACGGATCATTTTCAAACTTTATGGGTGACAACTGAAAGTGATTATAGTTTGAGACAGATCACCTCAAAAATTAAAGCAGCACCATATAGTGGTAATAAAGGGAAAGGTAAAAGCAGATGACATTTGACACTGAATCTGATGTCAAAAAGTATTTGATGGATCTTATTACTATTATATGGATAAAGATCTACACCTCATTTCATTTTCAGATAAATGTCCCCAAAAATGAAGCAGCAGCATAGCGAGCGTGGCAGCAGCTGTGGAACTAGGAAATTGTTTTTAAAGATGCACATTCATATACAATTAAATAAATTTACAAAAGGTTTTTATGAAATAATAGTATAATAACAATAATTTAAGAGTTAAATTTATATAACACGTTTCATAAATCCAAGGTCTCTGGTTATACTGGACAGCAGTGTTCATTAAAGAGGAAGGTTTTAATGTAGAATGAAAAACAGTCACAGAGAGATTTGAGGAAGAGAATTCCAGAGTTTGGGGGCAGTGGCACTGAATGGCATGCCGCCCATAGTGAGAAGCCTGGTGCAAAAAACAAGCATTATTGTAGATTACAGCTAAATGACTGGAAAGCATGAGGGGGAGAGTGAGGGGTCAAGAGTTCACTGAGGCAAGGGGGTGTAACGCCATGTAGAGCTTAGAAGGTAGGTAATACAATTTTGAATTTGATATGGGACAGAACTGATAACCAGTATGATAGTAAGAGAATATGGGTGATGTGAGCAGAGAGCTAGTTATGGGTGAGGACTCTCGCAGCAGACTTCTGAACACACTTAAGCTTTTGTAAAGAATTTGCAGGAAGGCCAATAAACGGGGAATTACAATCGTCAATACGGGACATAATGAAAGCATGAAGCAGAGTTTGTGCATCATTACTAGTGAGAAATGGCAAGGCACGTTATGGAGATAGTATAATGCAATTTTGATGTGGAACTTGATACGTTGATAAAAGTTCAGTGATGGGTCTGGTGGTATTCCTAGATTTCTAATAACATGAACAGGCTTAATGCCTTCTGGAAGCTACATTGAACATTTGCTCCAGCTGTGCAAATCAGATAGGAAACGTGGTGGAGAGACAGCGTCCAGAGATTGAAGCGCACTCAATATCTTGAAAGTAGATATCTGGACACAGTTTGGTTTTTATGGAGTTAAAGGGAAAAACGAACTGGATAAAACATATGTTTTATGTAATTCTTCTTGAGTCAAGATTAAACACTTTGCCAAGGCAAAAAAATATGAGAAATCACATTACTCATTTTCACCCCGAGTTACAGTTAGTTAGCAACTGCAAGAAATGTAGCAGCCAATCAGCAAACCATACAGGAAGCGACTGCATGAACCTCAGCCCTGGAATCTGAAAGAAGAAAGAAGATCATGCAACCTATTGCTGCATTTATTGCGAAACAAACTCTGTCTTTATTAACTCTTGGAGAATGTAGTCTTTCATTTTCTTCTGTGTGCCTTTGGACAAAGGCACAAAATACCATCACACACAAAATAGAGCTCTTTAGGTATACTGTACCACACTGGTGCTCATGTTTTTGCACACAGTATTCTGTCTTTTAAGTAACAGCCAAATTTAACTCTTACGCCTGCCTCCGTACATAGCCACAAACCATCTCAGGTTGTTACTGTCTCTCGGGTTCATTGCAGTTGTCAGTTCTGTTGTGTATGACTGCTTGGCATTTCTGGGAAATATAGTCCCACTGGTCCCATTTCCTTGTTTGAACTGGGAATTGTATTTTTGTTTTGATTCAGTTTTGAAAACGTTACTACTATGTTAGAACTTTTTAGTTGTATTATACAGTAAAGTTAAAGTGAATTGTCGTGCATTTTGTTATAGTGAAGTGTAAGTTAAAACAATGTTTTTTTTTAAAGAGTAAAACATTTTTACAATGCACTACCAAAATGTTTTGCTTTCACATACTGGTATGGAAATCTTGTTTAAAAAGAAGCCGCTTTGTCAATGTAAAGTGAGTCTTGCTTCTGATTTTTGAACAGCTGGTAAATAAAAAGAAATTTTAAAATGTCAAAAAACTGGCTACTTGTACAATAAATAATGGATGAGATACATTGTGATGCATCAAGCATCGCTTTATAATCAAATCGTTACCCTGTGAATCATAATCGAATCGTATAGTGAGACTTGTGAAGATTCACAGGTTTATTTTATGGGCATGTTAAACTAAAGCATGATTTAGTATGGCTTCAACTGCACTCCTGTAGCTCAACAGCATTGCAGTAACAATGCAAAGTTGGTGGGTTGAAATCCCAGGGAACACACACAATTTGTAGCTGTTCGCTGTACTGCTAGTCTTTTTTGGTGCATTAAATGTAAATGAGTTAAATGTATGACATGCACACAGAAAGAAAAAAATTGTCCATGCCCCCTTCTGGGCTCTGTATATAGCATTAATGCATTAATAATCTGTTTCAGTTCTTAGTGTTATGCCACAGAAAATGTTGATGTGCAAAAGAGAAATAAATATAAATATCTAAACATATAAATAGTATACATGACATTTTCAGACATGGACATTGAAACATACACAAAGGAGTATAAGTAAGCATCTAATTGGTGGGGAAAGATTCTTATCAGGTGGAATGTGCAATAAATGAATACTTTCAGAGCTGTATCACACCAAGGACTCAGCATTCAGGGAAAAACTCATTAACTAACTTGCACATTTCCAGTTAATCCACCCAGTACTTCTAGATTTGGTATGGGGGGGGCGGCAGTTTCATGTAAAAACCTTCATGTAAAAAGTCACTGTTAGTCTTTAGGCTGCCTGATTAAAAAGTGCACATTATATATTTTACAATTGTTTATTTGCTTCATGGTACTCATGGTCATTTTTTACACGGTGGAAAGTAGAAACTATGAAATAATATAGTACTGACCAGGTATAATGTGTCATTTTGAGAAGTAGGATATTGTCTCTGAATTCCATGTGTTTGGATGAATGGAGGACTGGTGAGTCTAGGTCACGCCTACCTCTGTCAGCACATGTGCCTCTGGGGCTCCCCGTGTGTCAGTGTGGCCTTTCGGGCGGCACGCGTCCCATCGCTGGGTGGTTCAGCTGGGTCATGTGGCCTGTCTCCCTGGAGTTGAACCAAGGTGAGGCAGCAACCCGAGGCCGCATTGTTCCAGGCGGCACCCTCCTCGGGCTCCAGTGCCGGGGGAGCTGCTCTCCTACTTATTTTTAACTGGCCTGGAAAGTGAAAAGGAACATTCGTCCTGGAAACACGCTGCGCGCTGCCAGATCACTGGAGCATCGGCAGCGGCGGAGTGCTGCGGATCGCCATGGCGGCCAGACCTGGATCTCGCACACATACATTCTCCTCTTTCTCTCTCTTTTCCAGGCCAACTTGAGGAAGTTCATGGATCATATTCAGCATCACCAGCTAGATAAACTTACCAAGCTACTGGAACGGGGACTCGATCCCAACTACCATGATCCAGAGACTGGTGGTATGCAACCTCTGAATATATCCTATTTTCTTCCTGACTCGAGGATAGCTGTACCCCTGAACTAATTTACAGCAACTAGCACAGTGGGTAGGTGTACAAAAAAGTGTACAAAACAATTCTCTCTGTTCCACCATCTAAAAACACCATGTCCTTGTATGATGGTGACCTTAAATGAAAAGTGCATAAACAGCAGTGATATTTTTAATGTACTGCTGTTTTCAGCCATGCAATTCAACATCTTAGTGCCATGCATGGTTCTCATTTATACGCTGATAAGGTACATAACAGCATTAATAAATATTAGCAGGAACCTCAAAAACCTAAATCTCAAATTCTGGAACACTGTACTATACTATCCTCAGAACTGCACTGCCACCTGTGAAACTGAATATTAGTAGCTGTTCACTGATGATGGTGGCCGTCCTTTCTAAACTTCTTTTAACAAAACGATGAGTATTAGCATTTTCTGATACAGGGATTTTTAGGTATTCTTGAGTTGAACCGTATTAGAGCGCTGACCTTTGAGGAGATCCCTGTTATTCACCTGAGTGAATGTTAAAATCAATTGACCCCTTTAGTGTTTACACGTCAATGAACCTGGCAACACGGTGGCAGACAGCCCTTCATGTGAGGGACAACTCTGGCTAGGAAATAAAATTTTATTTAAGTGTGACTCACAATGCCTCTGATACTCTTCTCTGTTCACTTTAAGTGGTTCTTTGCCAAAAGAAAACTGAACTTCCTTCATCCATAAGGCTCTAATAGCTAACTGCTTTGTATACAGTACAAGAGCTGTTGTGGGTCATCAATTGTTTTTGGCTGGAGTTGTGTTCTGCCAGATCAAATCGATATTTAGCAAGATGACGGCATGCAAGCAAGGCCTTTTAATTTGGCCTCTTCCTCTTGTACTCAGTGCCACTGTTTGCTTATGTGATCATCATTTTAATTTATTTTCATCTGGTGAGGTTTGCAGTGGTAGCCTGGCTGAAAAGGTCAGACCTTCAGACCAGACCAACAAAGCCATGGACTCCAGCTCATTCCAGCTCATCCTTTCTATCCTACAGTATAATTTCTGAGTTGTGTTCATCTTGTGCTTGACGTGTTTGGTTGCTTCCGTTTTCCAATCAGCCTTTTCTTGTTTTAATTGCTAGTTGTTGCAAATTAGTTTTGAGCAATCAGAGGTACTGAAGTTGTGTTAGTTGAATTCTAAACATTTGTGTGCATTAAACAAATTTTATTTTACTGTGTTGAATTAAAAGTGTTAAAATTTAAGTTGTTTTCACTGTCTAGGTTGGCAAGAACACATGTTCATATGTGGGGGGAAATGGTTAATTTGTCACACAAAACACTTGAAAGGCTTCACAATAGCCTGCTAATGGTAACAGCTTCTGAAATACGAATGCAATAAAGCAAGTTCACAGCCCCCCTTCATTACCAGGCAGTGACATTGTAAAACGTGGTTGCAGTAATGAAGCCTTACTTGGTTCCAGAGCGGGTAACTTTGGGGACCGTAATCATATTTGAATTCCTCTTTCATAATAGAAAAGGTGCTGATGATAATTGTAGTCTAATTTTGGCTAAAGGTAATGTAATGCCGTGGAAAATATTGCATAGTTTAATTTCCGGAGCTGCTTCTTGCTCCATGTGGTCTTATTGTTCTCTTATTCATGCTTTTTAATTACTGGACTCCCAGTGACCTGGTTCCTTTGCTGTGTCCGCAGCAACTTATCCCTTTATCTGGTTTTTAGCAGTAACTGATCCTCTCCCTTAGCATCAGCTATTAATTAAGCTCTGCATTCACATTTGACCTAGTGGTTGGTTTCAGGCCTGCATTAATGTGTGAGAATTAATGTGTGAGGCTCCTGAAATAGAAGATTGTTGTTTACTTTCTAGATTTATGTTTTGATGTTTTTTATCAGACAATGTGCTGCTAGTTCCTCCCATCTCCTCCCCTCTTGTCTCCTCCCTTCCTGTCTCCACTCCTCCCCTCTCCTCCCCTCCCCCCCTCCATTCCTCTCCTCCCATCTCCTCTCCTCTGGTCCTGTCTCCTCTCCTCCCATCTCCTCCCCTTTCCTCTCCTCCCATCTTCTCTCCTCCCATCTCCTCTCCACTCCTCCTTCTCTTCCCCTCCTGTCTCCTCTCCTCCCCTCTCCTCTCCTCTCCTTTGGTGATGAGTATGTGCCCAGGGCTTCTTTTTACTTCCTCTTTCTCTCACCTGTAATTTAGAGACGCCACTCACCTTCGCCGCCCACTTGGACAATGTTGTGGAGGTCATCACGGCTTTGAGGAATGGAGGAGCCCACCTGGACTTCAGGGCCAAAGATGGGATGACTGCTCTCCACAAAGCTGCCAAGTCCAAGAACCTGGTCGCCTTGACGGTAGCCCTTCATCATATGCTGGCCTTTTCATGTTGGTGCTGTATCAGCGGCTCGCCTGAAGATATTCCATATTAGAGTACAAATGTAGTGGATGCTTCTTTCCTAATACATGCAAATGACCTACACGCAATGTCATGCAAACATCTGGCAGAGCTTGGATGTGCTTTTGAGGTCCCGACAAGTTAGAAAGCTTCAGCGGGTTGAAGGATTACTCCAGTTTAGTCCGTTTTAAGTTACCATTATCTTCCCGAAGTGCTCACTCTTCCTGACCTGCTGTGGCTGCCCCACAGACTCTGCTGGAGCTGGGTGCCTCCCCTGACTATAAGGACAGTCGAGGCTTGACAGCACTCTACCACACAGCCATGGTGGGTGGGGACCCAAACTGCTGCGAGATGCTCCTCCAGGAACACTCCAGCATCAGCTGTCAGGACGAGAACGGCTGGCATGAAGTTCACCAGGTGAGCCCGAGTGGTCAGTCTCACTGGGGTCAGATTTCATTGTCTTAAAGGTCCCCCTGCTTGTCGTGCACATATTTTGGACCAAATACATCCTTAAGTTTTTCTGGGACTTCCTTCACATGACCATAGTGCTGGGCTATTAATCAGATCTTAATTAAAATTATCATTTTTGGCTTCCAACGATTATGAAAACAAAAAAATCACAAATAAAAAACTATTGTACCTCGTGTTGATTTGCAGTGATGTTCCCGTTTTGTCTTGTATCCAGGGCACCCATTTCCAGCCCCTTTTAATCTGTTTCTCAGTTGAATTATATTTAGAGTTCCACTGTTCAAAAGACAAGTTTTTTTTAAGTTTAATAAATGCATGATTTTTCACAAGTCAACCCCAAAGTAATCAAGCTAAATAATTGTAATTATAATATTGACTAAAATAATCGTGATTTTTGATTTTGGTCAAAATGATTTTTTGCCATAATCGAGCAGCCCAATGTGACAGAGAGAATAGTGCATAAAGAAATATGCTGTTAACTTCCATAAGACACTAAAAATTGCCCTTACTCTAAAAAACATTTGGATACTGTTCATGCCAACTAATCAATACATTCAACTGTTATACTAAGTTCTAGTCTCCTGTGTTGTGTTTATTGACTTAATTATTGACTTAGATATTTTTAAGACAAAAATAAACCTGAAAACATGTGGAGATATGCTGGTATGATGCATTACAAAATGATTTTTAATTTCTTAGGGCCTAAAGTTTGATTTGGTTTATGAAAAGTTGTTTATGCTCTATAATATTGACTCATACTCTGTACTCTCTTACCTCAATACATAATTATTTAATCTTATGTTCTGTCAGAGCAATAAAAAATTGTCCAGGCTCAAATTATATAGATGGAAACGTGTGCAAATATACCTGAGTAAGTATATTTCATGAAGTTAACTCTAGCCAAAGGCACAGCAGGCTGGCTAGCAAACAGCCAGGGGTTAATTTCCTGAGGCGTGTGGAAGGGGGGGCTAAGATGGCCATGGCACCCCACCCGTGTGTGTGCTGCTCTTCACTGAGAACATTCCCATCCTCAGGAACGCAGATGCACCCCCCTGTTATCTGTAGATGTCTTCTACAGGAGGGTCACCCACCCTTTCCTGTACACTGGGTCCTCACAGGAATGCCAGCTACCGCTCAGGGGATAAATCACCCAGTACACCCACGCACACACACACACACACCCACATACACACATACTCACGCACATACACACACACGCACACCCACATACACACACACCCACATACACACACCCACCACTGGCATTTTCTGGGTGGATATCCACCCTATTCTATTAGTAAGCCCCCTTTTACTGCCCAGATAACTCTCTGCACACAGTCTTTAGGTCCCACTGCCTGCTTTTTGTCTGCTTCCTATAAACAAAGACAATCTACTTTGTGAACATTTTCCCATGTAATATTTGTTCCCGGGTCTACCCTGCTCTTTCTATGGAACTTGACATACAGTGTCCTGCTGTGACGTCCAGGTTTCCCACTGTAGGGGGATCTCAGTGGCCTGGCTGGAGCCCAGCTGAAGGTCTTAAATAGAAGAAAATCTGTAAAGGTTTTTATTTGTGTTTACGTTAAGAGCATCTACGGTTGAGGCGCTCCATGGACCGTGAAAGAGAAGCAACGCTATAAGTTTTCACTGTGCACTGTTACTACTTGATTGTAAATTTTAGATCCAAGAAGGTAGTGTAATTCTGTCGTGTTCATTCGATTGTGCAAACTTTGTTTGTATTCAGTGAATAATCCTAGTGGGCATTGTGAGTCATTGTAATCAGCCTGTAGTTTCAGCATCCAAAGGTTCTTACGTGGCCAATTTCCTCTTATTGATATCAGCTGCATATTGTTTTTATATTGATTATTTTGTATATTTTTTGTGTTTCTGCCATTATTTCTCTAATGTTTCTCTATTATGTTTTTGTCAAATATGAAAAAATATACTTGTCTCTTGATACTTCATGTCCATTTCTTAAATAATTTAAAATAGTAATTTATGCATTGTTTGTAATGTTTATTTTCAGCTGCACAAATTGTCACCATGTCTGAGTTTTGAATGCTGTGCACCAAGTAGTTAGGTAAAATCCTGCCTTAGAATGGTAAAGGTATCCTGACATCTTGTGGCCATGTGTAGGTACTACCTTATCGTGCATTTTACCTGTGGAGGACAGAGTGGTAGAGCAGGTGTTCATTTACATAGTGTTTGTTTGCCTCCTTCAGAAAAATGTTAACCTGGCTGCTGTCAAGCCTCCTGTAAATAAACTGTAACTGTCTTTTTGTACAACACAACCAACATTTATCAAGAAAGAATTATTTTGGGAACCTTTTCTCATAATGAATAAGTGAAATGAAGTGTTGTGTGAATACCTCACTACCTACTGTGAGACCACTTAATTTTTGATGAAACACACTTCCCTCTGTCCTTTTTACAACCTTTGCCTTTTTTTAGAGTAACAAAATGCCATTTAAAAAGCTTGAATTTCAAGATATAATGATCCAGCATAAGCTTGCAGTGTATGTTTGCAGTCTGAGTGGTTTGAACTATATTTTTATTCGCTCACCTTTAAATAAAATCAATTGCGGCTCAAGTACCTGAGAGTCTGAGAGCTGCTGAGTGGGTGGAATGCAGGACAAATGGATCAGTATTAGATCATATGAAGGGATTATATGAGGCTCCATTGTGTGGTTATAGATGTTGATAGAGCCTCTTCTGACAATCACAATCACCTAATGATCTGAAATAGGGAAGTAACACAGACTGCTTTAATGTGTGCTCTCATTTATTATAGCTGCACAAATTTAAAAACTACATTTGCAGAATGCTGCTTGTTAATGGTAGATTACGATGCATCAGTACTGTTACCTAGGAAACCGTACTGCACTTTCAAAGGTCACGCACCTGTGCCTGGCTAAGTCATTGTATTTGAGTAACAGTCATGAATGTGATGTGTGTGCATGCATTTTTGTAATTATTACATTACGGGGACTAGATTTCCACACAATATGATAAAAACTGGAAACTTTTTACCTTGTTGGGACATTTTTAAGATGCCCGCAAGGATAACCTCAATTTTATTCAAATCTGTGAATGCAATCAAAAAACTAAGAATGCCATTTATTTTGCTTGGTTACTTACGGTTAAGGCTAGGGATGGGTAAGGGTTAGGGTTGTCATAGTTGGGATTATAATTATAGCCATAGAAATAAAATAGAGTCCCCACAAAGATATAGATACCTAGTGTGTGTGTATGCATGTATAGGTGTATGTGTGCGTGTGTGCATGTGGGTGTTCACGTGCCTGTGTGGGTATGCCTGTGTGTGTGCACGTGTTTGCATGTGTGCGTGTAGCTGTGTGTGTGTGTGTGTGTATGCATGTACAGGTGTATGTGTGCATGTGGGTGTTCACGTGCCTGTGTGGGTATGCCTGTGTGTGTGTGCACGTGTTTGCGTGTGTGCGTGTAGCTGTGTGTGTGTGTGTGTGTGTGTATGCATGTACAGGTGTATGTGTGTGTGTATGCATATGGGTGTTCACGTGCCTGTGTGGGTATGCCTGTGTGTGTGCATGTGTTTGCGTGTGTGCGTGTAGCTGTGTGTGTGTATGCATGTACAGGTGTATGTGTGTGTGTGTGCATATGGGTGTTCACGTGCCTGTGTGGGTATGCCTGTGTGTGTGCACGTGTTTGCATGTGTGCGTGTAGCTGTGTGTGTGTGTGTGTCCCGTTAGTCATTGTTGGTTTGCTTCTCTGTGGGATACAGGCCTGCCGGTATGGACATGTCCAGCACCTGGAGCATCTGCTGTTCTACGGGGCTGATACGAGCGCCCAAAATGCCTCCGGCAATACAGCCCTGCACATCTGTGCCCTTTACAACCAGGTGAGGTTCTGCACTGCACACTCACTCACACCGTTACATCAGGGCTGGATGGCATGTGGCCCCACACTGAACACACATCCAGGGGGATAGTTCTGTTTTAGCGACTGACGCCGTGTCACTAAACATCTTCACCTGCCTTCGTACTTTGTTTGTGTGGGAACTGATTAACAATGATGGACCAGAAATAATTTCATTTTCATGAGCTTTCATCTCATGCTTCTGATGGGCCTGTGTGGGTTGCTGGTTCATATCCCTGGTTATCAGCAGAGTTATTCATCAGTTGGACCCTTGATTTATCTGTTGGACCTTTAACTCCAATTTCTCCAGGTACCATATGACCTATATGCTTTCTGAACTGTACAAGCATTTGCTAAGTAAATAAGTGTAAAGGGAGGGGGTGAGTGTGGCCTGCCTGCTGCACATGTATATTTAAAGCCCTTGGCATGTGTGTTTTGAGGTGATGCCAGATCGGTAGGCACTTCCTGCCCATTGTCTGCACGTCTCCTTCGCACGTTCCCGGCAGGCTGTGTGGGCAGCAGCCTCGCTGCCATCCGGGGGTGGCAGCTTCATGCCGGCCCACCTCGCATCCCCATGCAGCCCGGGGGTCTGCCAAACTTTAATCATTAGACTGGTCTTTGTCCTGCCAGCACGGGAATGGCATGGCCTCCTGCATCAAATAGATATTTAGTCAATTAACTCCTGGCTGGTGGTCAGTTGATAGTAAAACAATGGTGATATATAATGAACTCCTGGAGCTTTCGTGAGGGGCCATATTTAGCGCCATTGATTGAGTGAAAATCGGACTGTTTTTCCACCTTAAATGCATAATGTTCAAACGTTCAAACGTTCTAACCCTTGTGAACGGCATACCATTGTAAAAGACCACACTAGTCAACAACCACCAGATCAATCATGTAAAGACCTCCTGCGTCACTTAGCCTTCTGCAAAGACTTCTCAAATACGAATCATTAGTGTCAAGGGTTCGCAAAGACATGTCTGTCGATGAAACAGCCCGAGCTTGGAGCAGTGCGCTAGTACACTGTGGTACTGAGCCCCTGAAACGAACAGCTTTCCTCAGTTCTCAGGTTGTGCTATTTCCATCCAGTTGAGGCGACCTGCGTGTATAGTTAGTCTCGTCCTATTTTTCACAGTTGCCTGACACTCGTCTTAGCAGGTGAGAGCCCAGGAATGTCGCTTCACTGAAAGGTTCAGCTCAGGATTAGTGCAAAGATAAATATGTGTAGAGGCAAGAGCTACATTGATGACATACAGTATGTTAGGGTGGAGTGATGGAGTTGAATTGACAACTACAAAAAGGATGTGTTTAATTGCATCTCGCTAAGGTGGTTGGGATCCATGTGCTATAGAGCAGTGTTTCTCAGTTCAGTCTTTAGGAACCCACTGTTGGCCCAAGATTTTGCTCCCTTCCAACTCCATACCAGACAGTCTGTCTGTGGGCCCCCAAGGACTGAATTTGGAGACACTGCTGTAGAGGGTGGAGGACCTCTGCTGTAACAAGGAGCTCTGAAAGGTACCCTGGTGCATGCGTGTATCTACTGTTGTAACCTGGTTCATCTTGACGTATCAACAGAAGAAGATTTAAGGTCACATTTAATGTTAAGGGTTTTTTTTTTTTTTTAAATGTGTGACATGAATGTTAAGAAGGCCAAACTCTTCAGTGTTTGTGTTTAGTATTTTGAAACCACTTGCATGAAAAACATTAATTTGATATGAAAGAATAATAATATGGCCATAGTATACAGGGTATATACCTGCCCTTCATGATTCATAACTTGCTTAACTGTTGCGCATCCATCTACCAGTCCTGTTTTTACCATTATCCATTGGAGAGTCATGGTTAGACAGGGGCCTTTCCCTGGATTCCCAGAGCATATACACACACCTAAGGTCACCATGAGTAAACCAGGAATGTGATGGGGGAACACGGTAACATACCGAGCAGAGGTGGGAGTCAGACCCACACTCCAGGACGAAAGGCTGCCCACCAACCCACTCTGCTGCACTCCCGTCTGCCAAGCTCTCTGATGTGGAGTGTCTGCCTCCCCATTACTAGCACATGCAGAATGTCCCCAATCCCCATCACAAAGTCTAATTAGCTGGTCTACAGTTTGCTTGGATCAATAAACAACGCTTACTGCTTTTCGAGCCATTGTGAGTCTATTTTTTCTTCTTCATTTTGGCTTCAGTGGCCTCTAAAAGGGTAGCAGTGCTGTACCCTGTGAAGAAGCTGTTTTCTCAGCATTGGTGGATTAGGAAGCAGTGTTACATAATCACCTCACATGACGGTCGTTTTTAGCTCTGCACTTTAGGCATACCGTCACAGCCAGGCCTCTGTCAGGCTGCATCAGTTAGTGAAATAAGGTTTGACTGAGCTTCATCCTTCTAACAAATGTAATCATTCAGGGGGTGCTGTTATTGTAGCACAACTAAAACTGAAGAGTAATACTATAAAATAATACAAAAATGATTTGATGATAAGTTTTGGAGAGCTTGTTTGTCTTACTGCTGCAGTGTAGAATGCAAATGAAGCTGTCCATTTAATAATAATAAGAGGAAGAGGTAGAACAGCAACAGTAAAAACAAGCACAACCTTGCAGACTGCATTTTGTATTATAACATTCCTCAAATAGATGTGGTTTTAACTGGAGCATAAAAGTTGAAATGGATTGTACATCTAATCAGACTCTGGCCGGTTTTCCACTGCACCTGGTGCTGAACTATTGGTACCTACACTATACCTAAACTTTGCCAGTGGCAGAGTGCTTTCCAGAGGTTCCGTGCTGCCACGCTTCCCCATTCCCAGTCTCCCATAGAAGACAGTCTGAACCTCATCTTTAAACACTATGCTTTTCATTCCCCACGTTATATATTAAGAAGTGTGTTAAAACAAGATGCTGGTCCAACGGCAGGAACATTTGCGCGATTTAATTAATAAATTACACATGCATGCATTACAAACCCTTTGCATTCTCTGAAACACCCAGTGCCATTTTTGGTAGTGCTATAGTGTCTTAAGTTAATACCAGAGACCTGAATAATTGAAAGGATAACTTCATTGTTTCTCTAGCAGGCATTATGCAGGGACTGCAGCTTTCCCCCCATTATCCGCAATGTATTCATGCACATGCCATGCAGACGCAGGCAGGTCTCCGGCTCCTCGACAGCTACTTTCATGCCGATTCTTCCACACAAGCGCGTCAAATAATTAAGGTTCACCCAGGGAAATAATTGAAGAGTCAGGACTCAGTCGGTCTGCTCCATCCCACATTCTTTAAAGTATTAAAGGTTTATAAATCATGTGCAAATTAATGTGAATCGACTGGAAAAGCATAAATGGTTAAATCCTAACCCTTTAAATGGCCGCAGTTTATTTTAATGGTCATTAATATTATGATGATCCTGCTAATCACCACCGTACCTGGCAGAGGCCATCAATCGGATTCTGCTTCTGTGTTTTTGAGTGTGTTTACTTTGTAGTTTTGGTTGATTAATGAGCTAAGTTAAGCCTACTAATCATCTATCATCTTTCCTGTTGGGAAATCATTTGATTATTGCTTTGACTCTTCACACCACTTGAAATTAGGAATTCCTGTTCTTTTTTCTTTTTTAGGTTTTTGTGTGACAGGTGATGTCATTGAGAGATGGAGGGACCTTCAACGTAATCACTTTGATGATCGATAACATTAATTTCTGCCGAGAGTGAGACGTTGATGAATCTACACACTAGTTGGATTGCTTGCTGCATTAAAATGTGTATTTTCGTTTGAAAAATCAACTTTCTGATTATATAAGCCGTTGCATTTCCCCGTTGCAGATTAAACTCCCACTGAATATCCTGGCGTCATTTTTAGATAGCTACTGAAATGCGGACCTGAGTTCCAGGCAGAAGAGATGGCAGTTGTTCATGGAGCGAAGGAGTGAGCTGCTATAGTAGCAGAGGAAGGACTTGGCTGACATGTGACTGTGTGCTCGCGCACGCGTGTGTTTGCAAAGTGCGTGTGTGTGTGCTGTGTGCCTGCGCGGTGAATTTTCTGTGGGCGGGCTGCCGAATCCAGCTTCCCAAAGTGGGCTTTCTTCACAGTCACATCGGTAGACATTCACCCTGTTTTACTGCACGTAGCTTCTGCGTCCGGCTCTCCACCAGCCTCCCGTGCCGCACGTGCACAGGGGCCACGGGGGTGAAGGCGTCCCCCCCCCCCCCCACCTGTGCGTGGTGAGGACCTCGGGGCTGCGGCGTACTGCCTGGGTTGGGGGACACTTTCTCAGACTTTGACACACTTTGGGCATGAATGGGTCGCTCATTCAGGTTTGGGATGCTGCCCCCCCCCCCCCTCTCGCAGGGGTGTGGGGGCCTGCTCTGGTTCAGGGGGGCGTGGGGACGGCGCCAGAACCATGGATGCTCCGCTGTCACCGAGAGAGGCGGGAAAAGCTCATGCTCACGTCTTTCCTTTTTTCTTTCTTTCATTCTGCCCTTCTTCCCCACCTTTCCCTGAACCAGGACAACTGTGCCAGAGTCCTGCTTGTCCGCGGAGCCAACAAGGAGGTGAAGAACTTCAACAGCCAGACCCCATTCCAGGTACGGACACAGCTCCGCACTGCTGCCGGTGCTGCTGAGAGCCAGAGAGCCCAGAGGCTTTGCTGTAGGTTGAATGTGCTCCAGAATGCAAGTTATCTAATGGTTTACTCATCATAACTGGAATTAAAAAGGAGCACCGCCGTTATATGCTATAGCGCAGCGCTGTAAAGACTATGGAGACGTGGATCTGTTATCAGCACTCCAAGACCTATGCTAAGCTCTCTTAAAAGCAAACATCTTCCGTAGGCTTTTTTATGTCTGCCTGCTTCAAACTTTCATGTTGTTTTGTTTTTTTGTGCTGAGAAAATGGTTGTTCCCAAGTAAAACCAACCGTATTAACTTTTTAGTTTTCTTGGGATTGACTATGTTCTCTTGAGCCCTTAATCATAGGCTTTATTGACTTCCATTATGCCCTTTTGTGAGCTAGAGAGCTGTGGATGCAAGAAAGCTTTTATTTAAGGTGGTTCTCAGTGTATAATGAGCAGTCATATGCTGAAGCGAATGCACTTCATTCAGCTGAGTACATCAAACTGTCGGCTCTGGTGGACGACATTACTGCCTGTGCCTAATAAAATAGTTGTAATTGATCGTTATATTTGTGATGCATTTTAGAGTTTTC
>JABFDZ020000089.1:89273-116227 GCA_019775955.2 Pollimyrus isidori | reverse complement strand
CTGCCCTGCTCCTCTGACACCACACTGCTCCTCTGACACCGCACTGCTCCTGTGGCACTGCCCTGCTCCTCTGACACCACACTGCTCCTCTGACACCGCACTGCTCCTGTGGCACTGCCCTGCTCCTCTGACACTGCACTGCTCCTCTGATACCGCACTGCACTTGTCGCGCTGACTGATGGATACTCACTGGAAGCTCCCTCACCTCCTCCACTCTCACATAGCCGGACTCTGTCACCATGACACCTTCGTTGCCATGATGTCTCAGACTGGAATGCATTTGCATGTTAAGGGTGAACTAAATGTTTTTCCGCTGTCAAATTTTTTTTTTTTTTGTGAGTATATTTTTGACTGACTGCTGCTACTGCTTCTGATACCATAGTGTACAGGTTTGTTTGGTTGCAGTGTGTTTATTGTTGAGCTCATGTATTTGATTTATTAATTAACCATACACCTTGGTTTTCAAGGATACATACCTGAAGGCTACTGTCACTTGAATTGTCCTGGTTAGTTTTAATAAACTTTGACAGTGAAATCTGCCTGCCAACAGAAATGTATAGAAATGCAAACACCACTTTTGTTGTCACGCACTATTTTTAAGTAATGAATATGTAATTATGTGAGTTTATGCCCATCTTCAGTAACATAGTAACATAAAGAGAAACACTGTCGTCTGGGTTCTGGGCACCTGCAGGCATTCTCACTGCCTATTAAGTGTTGTTGTGTAATCTGGCTGGTGATGCACCTTCATGTGAGGAGTGGATTACATAATGGCCCTGTGTTAGTGCAAGCACCCCACCCACCCCAGCACCCAAAAGCCTTGGGACAGCTTAGGCAGTGTGGATCCCTTGTCTCCTCATCTATAACATGCTCCTGTTAGGCCCTGCTCTGAGAGTGACTGCAGCATCCGGCTCTCCTTTATAACAGGAGGTGCCCTCTTTCTGTAGTGTTCTTTATGACACCTCCAGTGCCCACCGGCCAAGTCAAGTAACCCTATGCTGCATGCCTTTTTGAGTGTGCCCCCCAAAGGTGATTGGCAACTGAACAAAACCCTGGGCTTGCAGCCTCGCTCTGATAGAGAATTGTGTGTGATGCACATGACGCCGGCCATAATAACTTAGCTGCACCAGCAATGTTCAGCCCTGAGGCCCCTGAGGTGCAGAGGTTAAGGATCACAGGAGACTGGCCATTTCAGACATGCATTCTTAGAATTAACTCTAGCTAAACATTTTGTCGCTGGTTCAAAGGCGCACATTACACTATCGTGTATTTTTGGAATTTTTCAAGTCCCCGCGCCTCGGCAAATGCACTGTGCAGCTCTAGGACTGGTAGTCAGATGATGGCCATTGTTTGCAAATGGGATTTCACTTTTCACTGTGCATACACACTGAGTGCGAAGAAAACACCATCTCGAGTCAGCCTTCAACGTACTGATTCCGAGCCCTGGCCTTCTGTGTCAGATCTGCATTGGATCCACATTTGCAGAAGGGCTTGATTGTGTTTTAAGCAGTGGTAAATTGTGCTGAGATCATTCTCAAAGGACAAGGCACTCACAGATAAATGCATGTTGTTGTTTTGTATCTGTTTCGTTTAAAAAATTGGACAAACATTTATACACAGGCATCAGACATGGGATCTGCATGGTCCATGGCAGTATAAGCTTGACACTCTAAAGAGAAGGCTTGGGATACCTAGCCGTTAAACCTTTCATGACATCCCAATCTTAATCCATAGGCATCAATATGGAGTTGGTTTCCCCTTTGCAGCTATAACCGCTGCCACTCTTCTGGGAAGGCTTTCCACAAGATTTTGGAGTTTGTCTTTGGGGATTTTCAGCCATTCTTCCAGAAGGTCAGAGGCACTGATGATGAATGAAGCCCTGGCTATCAGTCTCCATTCTAGTTCATCCCAGCAGTGTTTTATGGGGTTTAGATTTGGACTTTTTGCATGGCAAATCAAGTTCTTCCAAACCAAACTCACCGAACCATGTCTTCATGAACCTTGCTTTGTGTACTGGAGCATAGTCTTGATGGAACAGAAAGGGGCCTTTTTCAAACAGTTCCCATGAAGTTGGAATTATAGAATAGTCCAAAATGTCTTGGTATGCTGAAGCATTAAGAGTTCCCTTCACTGGAGCTAAGGGACCTAGCGCAGCTTCTGAAAAACAACCCCATACCATTATCCCTCCTCCATAAAACTTTATACTTGGCACAATGCAGTCAGGCAGGTACCATTCTCCTGGCATCTCCCAAAACCAGACTCATACATCAGACTTCCAGACAGAGAAGCGCGATTTGTCACTCCACAGAACATGTTTCCACTGCTCAAAAGTCAGGTGACACCATGCTTTACGCCGCTCCATCTGATGCATGGCATTGCACATGGAGATGTGAGGCTTGTATGCAGCTGCTAGGCTTTGGAAACCCATTGCATGAAGCTCCTTGCACACAGTTTGTTTTTGTGCTGGGGTTAATGCCAAAGGGAGTTTGGAGCTCTGCAGTTATTGACTCAACAGCCCATTGGCGACTTTCACGCAATGTGCACCTCAGCAGTCAGTGTCAGCAGTCACTCTATTATTTTACATGGTCTGCCACCTTGTGGCTGAGTTTCTGTTGTTCCTAGCAGCTTCTACTTTGCAATAATACCACTTACAGTTGATCTTGGAATATCTAGCAGGGAAGAACTTTCACAAATTGACTTATTGTGAAGGTGGCATCCTATCACAGTTCCATGCTTGAATTCATGGAGCTCTTCAGAGTAACCCATTCTTTCACAAATGTCTGTAAACTGAATGGCTAGGTGCTTGATTTTATACACCTGTGGCAATGGGTATGAATGAAACACCTGAATTTACTGATTAAGAGCTTTTGTCCATATGTATTATATGTATATGTACAAATCATTCATCAGGTGCTAGCAGAGAAGCTTAGTCCTAAGTTGTCGCTTTTAAAGCCAGCGCTGCAGTGGGTCAGGACTTTGGCGACCTTGTCTGCTACCAGACAGCGAGGTAATCCCAGTTCTGCTGTGTGTTTGATCTGGTCAGGGTGGACCTCACAAATGCATATATATGGTAATTCATCCATCTATGTACAACCTATTATCCAGCACTCAGTGTCTGGCATTTCAGGTCCAGAAGCTACAAATCCAGACCATGATTTTGTTTCTACCCAGCAGCTGTATACTCTGTGACCATGACTCCTTATGCTGAACTGCTTGGTAAAAACAAAATCCTGGTCTGGATTTGTAGCTTGTGACCCTGAAATGCCCAACACTGCCAGCACTATTTCCGGAAGCAGAACACCTTCAGTGGCCTAGAACTGGCCATATACACATGTGTACTATGAGCAGCTTAGAAAACTCAGTTCACCCAGCCGCATGTCTTGGGATGACATGGAGTACCCAAAGTACACAGGTGAACCTGGCAGGACACAGAGAAAGCACACGATGACAGAGCAATGCCAGGATCGGAGCAGCATTGTGTCAGGCATCTCATTTGTCATTTCTGTGCCCTGCTTGCCATGTGAGGAGTTCATGAGTGTGCTGGCCCATTCTGCTTTAGGGCTTGAATTTATCTTGCACTATTCCTTCCCGGGGCCTCCAAAATGGTATACACAGAAACAGAGCAGGCACGGTTTCAATGTTTGGCAACTGCTGCATTTTCTTCTCTCAGTGGTTGTATTCAGCAACATGGAGTTATTGATTTGAATACATAGCAGCTGCATGAGTAGGATTAGGCCTGCTGAAGGAGGCAGTGGATCCAGCCACCACAGATTCATATTTGGTTGCATGGCTGATGATGACACACCTGAGGTCCCAAAAGCTGATGCTGTTGCTGGAGTTGAAATAGGGCTGCTTTCTGCAGAAGCCCAGCTGTTACAAGTAGATGAAAATCTGAGAATGTGTGGTATGTAATTGTAGATAGACCCATTTATCCGACATTTTTTTCCAAAGTGACAGTAGAGAGAAGGGGTAATAAAATTTGAGTGTGCTCCCTGAGATCTGAACACAATGCTATATTTGGTGACTACATGAGCTATTAAAAGTTCCTTTGTGGAAAACCTGTAAACTGTATACCTGTAACTGTAAATTTTTGATGCTAAGAATATTTCAACCTACATGTAGGGTGTTTTTAAAATATCCAAAACTAGAAATACAATTACTCCACTAGCCAATTAGCAAGTTTGTTAGATATTTCAAATTTGCTTTAAAATTCAGTCAATGATTGTCTTTGTTGTGTATGAATGTATGACTCACTGAATTATATACCTGTACATCCACAAGCTCTTGTGGGTATGAACACTGCAGTTTTGACCCGCTTAAATCTAGAGAAGTCTGAGCTTTCAGCCTAGCCTACTTTTTCTCTACAGCCATACTTCAAGCATCCATATATCGATATCAAAAGAATCATTTGAGTCACCACACTGTTTGCACTTTTGTCTATAAAAAACACTCTAGATGTAGCTACAGCATAGAGTAGCTGCATGGTTCCATTTACTGCTGCAGGCTTGCTTTTGAGTGGCACAGGAAGTCATTTATTGTTACTGTAAAACCCCTTCCTGTTAACTTCAACCTTGAGTGATCTTTCAAGAATGATTTCATTTTATGGCAAGTTCAGAGCAGAATGACCCTGAGCAGTATTTGTATATTTTACAAAATGGAAGGTTTATTAATTCTTACAAATTAATTAATTGTAGCCTACCATTTCCACTACCTGACCCGCATGGTCTTTATTTTACCCATAACCAAATCATAAATAAATAAAGATAAGTCACATACAAACTACCACCTGTCAATCACTTTTTCCGCAGGACTTTGGCACGAATAGGCAGAGTGATCTGTGTTGTTATAATGGCATTGACAAACTCTGTTGGTAAAAAAAGGTGCAAATTCACCTATCTGGCAATACTTTGGCTTTAGACCGAATGAAAGAGGACAGCCACGAGATACGTCTGAAGTGGTGTGTAGGATTTGCGGTCAAGTTGTCCACGCAAAAGATATGCAGACGACAAATTTACATGACCATTTGCGCGTTCAGCCTCCCGCGGAATACAGCTCATTGCCAGTGTCATCACGCACAACTGAACCTGATAGGAAGCAACCAACAGTATCTGAGGTTTTGGTGTAGTTTACTTAATCTAATGTACTTAAAATTATTTTGATTTTTTTTCTGCTGTTTTTGTATGCCTCATTTATTATTGTAAACGAACTAGTTCATGTAATTCGTTTGGAGTTCACTTTAATTTGTATTGTGATCGCTAACAACTTCCTTGTTATTATTTCCTCATAATAATAATAATAATAAAGTGAGTAAAGATGCATAAATTGAAAGCATGCATTTCATTTGGCTATATAGTGTGTTTAAGGGTGTGTTTTTCGCGAGCTGGTTGCTGCTGTGGTGGGGGCGGGGTGGAGGATCACAATGCCGACTCAGCTTCATGATGTCTATCGGCCATCGGCGATGTACGATGGCATCGTCTATCAACCCAGCCCTACTGAATACAGAATAAATGGGCAGAGATGAAGATCTGAGTGATTCTGGCAAGGACTGCATTAGAACATCTCCGAGATGGCAAGGCTTGTGTGGGTGCATGTAGTCAGCCATGGTGAATATCCAGTAAGAATGATCTAAAGAGGGAAAAATGACAAACCTTTGACAGGGTGTTGGGGATCCAAGACTCATTGATGAGAGATGTGAACGAAGGCTATTCCATGTGGTACAAACCGACAGACAGGCTACTGTGGCAGAAATGGTAGATAATTCTGATGAAGATGACGGGGGCATTGTGTTATAACACACAGACCACTGAGCCTTGCTACATACTATATGGGGCTACGTAACTGTGGCTTGGACGTGTCCGACATATTAACACTTACCCGGCCATCTACGTGATGCAACAAAAAATGGTATTCACCAGACCAGGCAACCTTCTTTCCTTGCTCCCAGACTTAGTGCCGACCCTTTCCTGCTCATTGTAGGCACTTTCGATGGTGTAAAGGGGTCAGCATGGGTACTCTGACTGGCATTACCATTTTGGAGATGCTCTAACCCATTCATCTGGCCATGATGATCTTTATCCCTGCCAAATTCTTCTGCATTCAACGTGTTGTCTACAAGTACCAGGTGTCCCAATCCACCAGATGACCTTTTTTACTAAATAGTAGAGATGCACCGATTGATCAGCCAAGGACTGGAATCAGCTGATTTTCAGCATGCTCGGCCTGAACCAGAGATCACCCGATTAGTCTCATGTATCCGTTTTATGCAAACAGCACACGTCATACGTATAGCAGCACAGGCAATGGTCTCACAGCTACATGCACACTTAGTCGCCATTTGTTTCGTTTTTTAAATCTGTAGCACTTGCTTTTGTTTGGTAAAGTAAAAAATGTCAGATAAAGTAGGGTGTAAAGCAACTTACTTGTACCTCTTTCCAGTCATAGAGCACTTTCTGTTGAAACATTTAAGTAAGAGAAGGTCCTGTAACTTAGTACAATTCGGGAAGTTTAACAATTTACTTTAATGTGAAAATAACATTTTGCATTGAAGATAGTCTGATTTTTGTTTGTATATGTTGTCAGTTATAGTTATAGGAGAAAATCAGAATTGGAAAAAATCATTATCGGCCAGTCACACTTGCAAAAATATCAAAATCAGCCAAGAAAATTGCAATCGGTTGATCTCTACTAGATAGTGAACATTATTCGGTTCACAGAGGGTGGTTATAATTTTTTAGCTCATCAGTGTTTGCAGCAACACTATCTAGACACAAAGAATATCAGAATATGGAACAGCGATGTGCAGCGAATCAAACTGGGGCACATACAGTAACCCCTGATCTTTGTGAATTTGTGCATGCTTCTGTTGCCTTCCTAGTGTTCTAGTGTTGTGCAGTGGAGTGGTATGACCTAATCCAATCCAGGCAGGCTTCATATAATATACTCTGCAAGAGTCACTAGTAGGCCAGTCTGGTAATACCATCGCAGACTCCAATCCCTGATGCAGAGCCACTAATAGCTGGCACAGGTGAATTACAGCACCATGCACCTGATACGGGCAAGAACAAGGGAGAGACCAGATGTCATCCTCCTAAAATGATTCATACTGTGAATCATCCCATATTTCATGCATTATATGTGTGCATTTGTGAATGACAGTTTCTGTGTGTATGTGTGCGTGTGTTTTGCATGTTTCTGTTTATAGCGAGAACCTACGTGTTTGCACATGTTTATGCATAGACAGTACATATACGTGTCACAATTTTTACAGCTGTTAGAACAAATGCATCATAATGAACCTTGTTTGATTGTGCTGGGCCGACTCTGCCAGCCCTGTTGGACAAAGCAACGTCATTGCTGGCTCTTAAAACTATTTGAGACTGATATTACCAAAATCTCATATAACCAGCAGATTTTTCCCTCAGTTGCTATTTCAGGAGAATGCAGTGTGTAGTTAGCTTAGTTATGAACATCACAGGTCATCAGAAAGATTTTATTTTTGATGGGAGCAGCTGTTGGACCATGTGTCAGCCACACAGCAACCGGAACCATGAAATGTGATTGTCACATCATCTTATTTCCCTTGGCACTTTTGGAAGGTGCTGATATGTCAGTTAAACCAATCACAATGGAGCACCCTGAGGTGTGCCATTATGAAGTGATCAGACAGAAATAGCCATTTTGGACATTTAATTAGATTAGAAATGGGTTTTCAAATTTGGCATTTATGTCAGGGGTTGAACAACAGGGTAATCTTTGTGGAGCGCTTATATTTTATTTTATTGTCGTGCAAACAAAAAACATTAATATTTTTGTTTTTTTACATAGATAAAATGTACGGTGATCCCACAAAGCATTTGGACACTCAGTTTTGAATAGTGTGTCTGTTGTTTGACAATTTACAAGCTGCTCAATATCAACCTTCTCAATTCTAACATTTATAAGCATGGATTATGTGTCCAGATATTTTATGGGGCCACTGTACTTCAGGTGGTTAAGGAAATCTTAAAAATGTGATGTATTTAAAGAATTTATACCTCTGAAAGGTACGTTTTTTCAGATTTTGTTTCTTGTGCCCTGCTGCACCATTTGATCTGCTGATCCATTCTTCATGACACCCTCCTTGTGTGGCTGTCAGCACTGCCTAAGATGATGTATCGTCTCCCTATGCTGTGGTTTTTCATCTAAATTTTGTCTTAGCAGTTGTTTCAAAGCAGATTGGTGTTATCAAATGGCAAGAAAATGAGTCATGAGCTATGCAGTTATATTTAAATGCTTTATTTGGCTGCTTTCTGTAAGTTTATTGTCAGTCTGATGTGACTTGTTAACTTCTAAGTTTTTAATAGGGTTTTATTGTTTTTCGGGCCCCGCTTCCCCAAAGCAGCTATGCTCTGTGTCTTGGGGTGTCGCGTCTGGATGGCCAGAGTCTGAAGTGACAAACTGTACAGTGCAGGTCCCTGCTGGAACAGGCCTTGCACAAAGTGGCAAGAAAGTTCCCATCATCTTGAGCTGTCTGGATAAACACGAGAGTGATGCAGAAATGCTCTGTCGATAAAATAAAACAGTTTATCCAAGACTAAGTCCTGTTTATATGATGTTGTGTTGCCAAAATGTATATTTATATGCCTGACGTTTAGCCCAGCAAGTGACTCAAGCAGCCGGTGTCACAGTTTGCAGGGCTTCTAAACATGGGAGTTTGCCATCTGAAAGTCTCTCCATCACATGAATGTGAGCCCCAGGCTGTCCATGAGAGCCCACCTGCTTGCATGGCATTATGGTGCAGGGAAATGTATTAATCAAGGCAAATTGCAGTAGCATGCAGGGGTCCCACAAGGTGCCCGTTGAAGAAGTAGGTCTTGCCTCTGCCCTGTTATCCTCTCTGAATTCGATTCATGTCTAATAAGCGAGAATTATGTTAAACAATGGCTGAGCATGCGCATACACAGCAGAAGTGCTGCACTAACCAACGTGGTTTCCTACATTGATGTATGGCTGATGACATCTGAGTTCTGGCCTTATTCACGTAACCTTACTCTTAATGACAGGCCTACAAGAGCCTTTTGTCCATCCAACATGTTCCCTCTCTGGTATCTTAGACCTTGTCCTTTTATCCTTTTAGGTAATTTCATAACTGTGCGTGTGCCTGTTTGTGTCTGTGTGTGTGTGTTACTGTATGTCTATATTATGTTGTGGCAACTAAGTCATTGCACAAAGTTATAAAAACCTGTTATTTTCACGTTGGTAGGGCCGTTTTTTGGTACTCACAAGTGGAAACTCAATTTTATAAACATCTGTGACTACAATGAATAAACTAAAAATGTCAAAAGTCTTGAATTTAGTTTGGCTACTTATGGTCAAGGTTTCAGCTGGGTAGGGTTTAAGGTTGTTATAGCGGAGATTAAGGTTATGCCCAAAGAAGTGAGAGGATAGTCCCCACAGAGATATAGATATCTAGCGTGTGTGTGTGTGTGTGTGTGTGCATATGTATGTATGTGTGGGTCTTCCTATATACTAAAAATTCTGCTTTATGGTTAGTTACACGTCTTTTTTTAGAGTACAGCATCTCAAATACTGGGGATATTTATAGAATTTCCTTTTGATGACCTCCTGATTTGAAATAGTTCTATTGTGTTTTGTTCTTTTCTAAAATGGGATTATTGACAGTGTTTGAAATAGACATGCCTCTTTTTGCACGGTTACCTTTATCTACCCTTTATTTCATAAACATTGCAGACCCATTGCTGAGGTTCTCTAGAAACCTCTTTGTAACTACCAAAATTGTCTCTTTTTTATCAATATGCTGCTTTGTAGCTGTGGCTACAGGATATTGAGGACAATACAATTATGAAATCACCTGTCCAAACAGGGATGATGTCATGGAATATATATCCTTTGTATGGTCGGCTCCATCACCAGACCTTTAATGTAACGGCCGCACACAAGCACATCAGCCAAAAATATAACTTGGTGAGATAAGTACAGCCAACGCTGTATGTGCAGTAACTATAGGTTAATGAACCAGGTAAAAAAATTGTTTGGAACATTTAATGCCTGACAGACCGAGTTAATGTGCTTCAATCTGTAATGTACAGCTGACTATGTTAGTGCATGATTATGTTAGTTACAGCAGTCCAAGAGGTTTAATGATAAATTGGAAATCCAGTTCTCACACAGCTGGCCAGTAGTCATTTTCCACTGGAGTTGGTCCCTCTGCCAGTAGGATGTGAGCTTACAAGCTGCTGGAAAAGGCCGCTCCCTCTCTTCACTGCACCCAGCACAGACTTTAGGCTGCAGCTTTTGGCCACCATTGATGCAATGCATTCTTTTGGCGGCTGGCTCTTCTCTTACGGCTACACTGAAGTGAGCCTAACTAATGTAGCTGACCTCTCACTGAGCATTGGGCCTCGGAGGTCCCCTGTATTACCTTAATGGTGTTATTCAGCTCAGTGTGCTGCCAGATACAGATAAGGGGCCCCCCACATGGCCCCCACTTTTACATGCTCTGCATGCATGTCCAGACTCCTCATATCATGCTGTAATGCATGCAGGGCATGCCATTATTTTCCAAAAGTACCCTAACTTTCTGCATTTGATTTTAAATATTATCTACTGTAAGTTGTAAGATGTTGACTATGTTTTGATGGAATTAGTTGGCTTGAATTTTGCAGTTATGTTCAGCACCAGCTTCATCAATATTAGTATAATAATGGTAACATAACTGGGAATTTTCTTGTTTGACAGCTTGATTTCTTACTGTTTAGCTGCTGCTTGCAAGCTGTAGTGAGAATGTTTCAGGATGGTTAGAGAATAAAAAGCAGTGATGCATTCATGTTCTAAGAGTGTAATGTGTACTCTGTTTAATAAGTGCCACAAAAAACAACGTGTTTATGTCATTATCTTAACACCATTGGGGGTTCATGAGATTATTTCCAGAGTATGTTACCAAATTTGAAAATGACCATCAAAATCATCTATCTCCTCTTGTTGGTAAAATCTACCAATGTAATTGGGAAAATAACAGATGTACAGTTTTACAATCTGTAAACATTGCCTGACCTGCTTTTTGAGCACAGAAAAATGACCTCCAGCATATTAACAGTTGCTCAGCACTGTAACTAAACTGTCAGCTGTCACTTGCACTCAAAGTGCTCTGACTGCACTGACTTGGCAAACTGTATCCCTCATGAAACCCAAAAACAATGGCATATATCAAGCATACTGCATCCTTGAGTAGGTTTTACCCACACGCATGACTAGTTACTAGGTCTGAATGATTATGGGAAAATATCTAATCTCGTTGTTTATGACGGATATTGTGATTGCGATATCAGTTTTTAAAAGTCAAGGTTCAGCTCAGTATTCAATGTGATGCAGCATTATCACATGAAATACAGTCGTGCCCTAAAGTTTACGTACACCGGAGTGAAATGCCTTCAACTGCCCTTAATGTAGCATTTACTGTTTAATATCCAACATTCAATGCATTCCTATAATAATGTCAACCAACTTCTTCTATTTCCATGACTGATTTCAACAGCTATTTCATTTTCAATGGTTTTATACACAGTTCATGTAAAGGAAGCTCCAAAATTAGTAGATCAGAAGTTTACATGCACCAGGGTGATCTGGTACTGTTTTGTGTTTGCTACAGCGTGGATTATCCCCAGGTGGTTTTCTTGTGTGTCCTATTGGTTCCTGATTGCAATTAACTTGTAATAGTTCAGGTGGTGCAACCAGGGCTGTATAAAGGGCCAGAGTTACCTGCTAATGGCTCAATTTTACTTGATCCAACATGGGAAAACACTCTGAAGACCTAAGAACAGCAATAATACAATTGCAGAAGTCAGGAAACTCTCTAGGTGCCATAGCCAGGCAACTAGGAGTACCTAGGTCATCCGTCCAGGCAACTGTACAGAGATATTAAAAGTTTGGGACAGTGAAGACCCTTAAAAGATCAGGCCGGAAGCTGAAATTGACACCAACCGATGAGAGGGCATTGGTTTGATGAGAAAGAAACAAGTATGGTAAGAATTGAAGGATTCAGGAATCAGTGTCTCACTGACCACAGTCCTGAGGGTCCTACATCATAATGGGTTAAGGGGCTGCAGAGCACAAAGAAAGCCCCTTCTTCAAGAACACCACCTTAAGGGGAGGCTGGTATATGCAAGAAAGCACAAGGATAAATATAAATGCTTCTGGGCACGTGTTTTCTGATCTGATGAAACGAACATGGAACTTTTTGGCTCTACTGACCAATAATATGTTTGGCGACAAAAAAGGAGAAGCCCTCAACCCAAAGAACATAGTGCCCACTGTGAAGCATAATGGTGGCAGCATCATGCCATCGAGCTGTTTCGCTGCTAGTGGTCCAGGAGTACTGTGTAAGATAGATGGTATCATGAAGGATTACCTGGACATACTTCAGGGGAACCTGAAGCAGTCTGCCCAAAAGTTGGGCCTTGTATGTCATTGGACCTTTCAAAAAGACAGCGACCCAAAGCATATATCTAAGTTGGTCACAGGATGGCTTCAGCAGACCAAAATTGATGTTTTGGAACGGCCAGCTTAAAGCCCGGTTTTAAATCCTATAGAGAATTTATGGATTCATTTGTGGAATGACCTTAAAAGTCCACAAAAGGAAACCCACCAATTTGAATGAACTGTACAACTTATGTTATGAGGAATGGGTAAGAATCCTGTCTGAGTATTGTAAGAAGCTAACTAATAGTTATCCTGCTAGACTGACTGCAGTTCTAAAAGCTAATGGCAATGCTAAAAAGTATTAGACAATATGTGGTTGGGGTGTATGTAAACTTTAGTTTACACATACTAATTTTGTAACTTCAATATTTGCATTGTAAATAAAACCACTGAAAGTGAAATAGTTTCTGTAATCATTCATGGAAATAAAGAAGATTGGTTGGAATTATTGTAGGAATGCACTGAATGTTGAATATTAAACAGGAAATTATATTGAACTGGAAATTGAGCATGTTATGCTCCGTTGTATGTAAATTTTTGGCCACGACTGTACTATCAAAATATTAAATGGTCTATATTATAATGCAAATCTAAATAAATTTCCATACTTAAAATTTAGTTTTGTACACCTATGCAGCAAAGTTTGTTTATAAAAAAGTTTTGCACAGTTGTGTTTTCAAACTCAGATTTGCAGCTTCACATTTGCACATATTTCCAGAAGCCACATTACTATGACGAATCGGGATTACAAGTCAATGAACTCAATATACATGCGCTCAGAATGTCGGCATTCCTGGCAGCTTTGCCATGCACCCAAAGTTTTTAAATCCTGAACTGCCAGACATGGCACAGCAAGTGGGTGGGATCTGTGCGCCTCAGACGAACACAGCCAATCAAAAATCATTTGACTTTTGTTGTGGGGGTATTATTGGCTGAATTCACCTGACAATCAAAATGCTCTCCATTCACATGCCATCAGGACGTGAAGAAATCTAAATACAGGGTTTTGTTCCCAGTTTATGCACTTGTAATGCTGATTCGTGGTTGTAACACGACTTCTAAAATATATGGAAATGTGAAGTTGAAAATCTGTGAAAAAAACAAAAACTCTGCTCGGAATTCTGCCATCATAATCACTCCATAAATAATAAGACTTTTCTGTAAACAATTTCTTACCACGAAATAGGTAGGTAATTCACTTATAGCTCAGCAGTGGAATCTTTTTTTTGTGCCAGGAATGTAACGTTTTCCTTAGGTTTCACATGTTTGCTGTTTGTGGGCGTATACTTAGTTGCCTTGGGCCACTTCTGTTTGGTGAGCATGACTGCCACACCACGATCATGGCATTTCTGATTGGTGAGAATGTCGCACAGGATGAATGTAAAACTCTTCTCGGGACAGTTTTATACTTTGGGTTAGACATGCTGTATAATGAATATGCTAAATTGCAGCCTATACGCTTTACTAATCATGTTGTTTCAAATCGTGATTTCGATTTAAATACATGAGTAGCTCAGCCCTAGTAGTTACTAAATAGACACAACATACACCTCTGGAAAAAATTAAGAGACCACAACAAAAATGTTTCATTTCACTCATTTCAAAATGTATGAGTATGCACCTGTGTAACATATACATGTTTTTTGCAAACTCCCTGCTTCTCATTGATGAAGGGCTTCTTCCTTGATTTATGAGACTTCAGCCCTGCTTCTTTTAGCCTGTTAAAAGTTGTACTAGCAATGCACTTCATACCACTTGTCCCAATCTTTCTAAAGGTCACTTGAGGTCCTCCTCCAATTCATGAGGCACTGCTGGATAAGTTGACAGTCATTTCTGATATTAGAAAGTTGCTTCAGCAATCTACCTGGCTAGATTTTGGTTATTGCCAGTGTTTCCTTCTTTACCTTGTTCTTGTGTACTGCTGTCTTCGAGCCTCAAAACAGCCTGCCTTGCAGTGTAGCCAATGGAAATAGAACCAGGATTAAACCAGGATTTAAAAATGCTAATTTTTAAAACGTACAAAGCCATCTCTCATTTTTTTTCCCCGAGCTGATATGTCCATTGAAAATTATATTGAATGTATGTTTAAGGATGATGCAACAAAGCTCTCCCTCTATTTGGTGTTTCAGGTCAACCAGGACAATGTGGTGAAAGTCGGCCACAGGCAAGTTGTCAACATGATCAGGCAAGGGGGCAACCACCTGGTTATAAAAGTGGTAACGGTGAGCCGGAATCTGGACCCTGAGGACACGGCTCGGAAAAAAGGTAAACCTGTGGCATGGAGTCATGCTGGCTTTCCCCATATCCTAATGCCTTCCCTTGTGCAGTGAAAGGGCAGGAGGACTGCAGCCTTCCTCTATCCACCCGCTTTGTTTATCCTTTTGTCCATTGCAGCACATTGAGGCCGACTGAATGACCACCTAATCAGCTGGGACACAGGGGCTGTCCCAGGCCCCCACGCTAGTCATTTAGCTCATTTCATGGGCATGGTAATGACACAGATGCGTGATAAAAGCTGTGCATGGCTTGCTGTCTTCCCTGAGTGCCTTGGATGAGATCCCAGTGTAAAGGAACAGGGGGGTTTTGGAGGCAAAGCCTGGCTCTTGCTGGGGGGAAATCTGCTGGAGCCACTGCCAGAGCTCCTGATGCCAGCCTGTGCCAGCTCCCTGTGCCAGCGCAGCCTGTTGGGAGCAGGCCCTCGTCTTGCTGGCGTCCAGCTTGGGCCCTCCTCCTTGAGCAGGAAGCTAACAGGACCCAGCATTTTGAACACTTCTGTGCCTTCACTGCGCTGCTACAGGCCACTAGTGGCTCTGGGACTGGGTGGAGCTAAGCTCATTATCCTGAACATGGCGTAAGACTCTAGAAATCAATTGCAAAAGTACATAGCAGTGGATCCCTGTATTAACCCATCAGTCCCAAAACCTTCTGCATTTCTTGTTCAAATTCATTGATTTTTCTCCTTCAGGGTTCAGTCCTGTTTAGGAGCTCTGGTCTGAGGTGTTACATGGAAAAGTCCAAGAGCTGCATTGCTTCTGGATTTTGTGCTGATTGATACACCTCAGTCTATTAAATCCAAATTTCCCACCCTTTCCTTTGTCTCTGATCTATTGTTGAAGCACCTCCACCTCCAAAGAGGGCACCGACCACTGCCTTGTCCATGCGCTCTAAGTCAATGACCTCTGAACTCGAGGAGCTAGGTAAGCATGGCCAATTTCAGTGGTAAACGCATGCTCTAGATGATTGGAAAGGCAGACTGTACATGCAGCATGTCGGCTCATGTGCTTTTGTAAAGGGAAAGAACAAGTCAAGGTTTAGACACAGTATGGCAGGGAACCGGCAATATATTTTTAATAATATTGTTACACAAAACTGAAAGTCACAGTGGATATTTCAATCATGTGACAAATTTCTCTAATCATTATTTAAATTTTTTTCTATGCAATTAGTGGACAAAGGTAAGCAGTCAGAAGTATTTTTTTGTTTCGTTTATATTGGTGGGTGTTGTCATTTTGATGTTATTTCCATATGTTTCTTGTCTCTGCCTCACGTAATTGTCCAAAACGGGAATTGGCAGCTTTGCTTTCCTTCTTCTGTTGTTCTCCATGAATTGTCTTCTCTCACCACAAGTAGAGTTCTCACTAGAGTTCTCTGCCTCCGATGGTCCATCTGTCCTTTGACATGAAACGGTGACTGTGTGTTGCAGATTCGAACATGTGACTTTTAAAAGGAAACCATAATATTTGAATCATTAGGTTGTTTTGACACCGAGATGGCTAGCATGGTGTCTGTGACAAAGAGCAACCATTTCTAGAACTCTGGATTAGCGAGATTTATTAGCGGGGATTACAAAAGAGAAAATATTCTCACCAGGTCTCCATTTGTTAGAGTAAACTAAAAATGGGCTCCACAGTCAGGAAATAAGGCTGCTGCCCTTTCAGGTCAGATCTGTTTGTATACCACCGTGTCTCTTTTTCTCCATTTCCATTTCTCAGTACTATTATTAAGAACCTACCTGCATTTGTCTGTAGTTTTTCCTGTTTCTGAAACCACACGGCCCCAGACCTCTTCACAATGTCTGCAGACAGAATTAGTGCTAAGTCTGTCTGACCACAAAAACACATCCTAACTTCCTAAACGGTACCTGTTTCATTCAGTGTCCATTATTATCAACTGAAAAACAGATATTTTTTTTGTCTCAAATACTCTCATTAGCGAATAGCACAGGAATTGTGGGCAGTTAACTAAGACCTGCTGTAGATGTCCTGCTGTCCAGAGACACTGAGGCATATTGATTTGTTTATTAATCAAAAATAATCGTTAAGAAGACTAGGGGTGATGCAGGGCAATTTAATTATTAATACATTTCTATGAAGCCTATAAATGCATGTTTATTCACATGTATTATAATAAATGTTTTGAAAACTGAGCAATATATTGGACTTTTTTGTGTAATAAAATATCAAGCACTTTGAAGGAGTTTAATATTGAGAAAGAAATAGCAAAACAAAAATATTTGTAATAGTTCTATCCAAGTATGACTTTCACATGACAATGACTTTTCATTTTTTTCACAAAAAATACAATATACAGTGGCTTTGAATCTACAAAATAATTGATTGAATATATATTTATGTGTCTGTGTGTATATATATACACACACACACTTTTGCTTTGTAAAGAATTTATGTGGTACACATGTAAAAACTATCATCCAAAGATGTGTACTGTTTGATGTAGTGAAGTCTCATTGGAATTCATTTTTTTTTTCATTTAGGTCTGTACTGAAATACAAGAACCAGACAAATTACATTACAACAAAGTTTCATGCTATATTTGTCTTAATCTATTTTTTATGAACAAAAGAATTTTAAAAAACTGTTTTATTTTTTTTTCAGTCGTATTCTCTTTTCTGCAGTTAAATTCACATGAAATCACGTTGATTCCCAAGACCTGTATAGAACATAGTTTGAGATAATATTGTTAGATAAATCTGATAAGCTCACTAGGTTGCCTTCCACCTCTCTCATAAAGCATTTTTAAATTATGCAGTATATGAATAGTCAAAACTAATCCCACTGAGGTGGAATAGACAAGATCAGAAAGGATTTTCCTCCCTTTCCCCATCTGTTCCCATGCATTGACCTTGTGCCAAGGCTAAAATCAATGTTATTCTTTCGGAACTGAATTACAATATTTGTCCTACCTCCTTTTCCAGCTACATAATGTGAAATATGCCTCTAATGTTTTGTTTTTCATTTTTTTTTGTCTCTGGTATCTTTACCCTCTGGTAAAAGGAAAGGTTTTCTGTATTCTTATGCTTGGGAAGGATATTGGCACAGACTTTACTGTACCTCCATATCAGCAGAAATAAAAGGCACTCTGGGGAGATATTAAGTGGAGATGGTCCTTATGAAAATGGTTCATTGCACTTTTCTGGTGACTCCGCCTTCTGCAGCGTGTGAGATCCTGCCTTTCTTAAGTCGTCCCACTTTTCTCTCTGGTTTCTGCCTGTGTTTTTCATGGCATTTCCATGTTCACTGATGTTATTGTGGTCAATGGCAATCAGCACATCCAAAGCAGCCACCAGTTACCTTGGCCCGTCTTTTTTCTTGTCTATGTTGATCACTGTTTCTCTGCATTTTGTTGGTGTTGCTGCCGTTACATGTATACACAAGAGTTATAGTGGTGTGTCAATACAGTCAAAATGTTCAAATATTGCACAGTTATTTCAAAGACATTGTGTGTATATTACTGGTTTAAAAACCCGCTGCTCCAGTGTGGTTTTCTTAAACCCATAGGAGCAGTGTCAAAATCAATTCAGTGTGTGAATAGCTGCCATGAAAGTCATTGTAGAATCTGTAATCTGGATTCAGGTAAACAAACAATGTCACAAGTTAGCAATGTAGTAATTTTGTATCAGTTCTGGAGAGGAAAACATATAATTACAATTATAATTAGTAGTAGCTAAATCTGTTCTTCCACCATATCTTGTGCTTATTTTTTTGGAAACAAGCAGAACCTCCTTTCATAGTTATAGTAGTAACAAGGAAATTCACTTCACTGTTTAGGGAAGTTACAATTAGTAGTTGCAATATTTTGTCTCTTAAAGTTTGATTTTTTTTTTACTTTCAAGCCACCTTGAGGAAAAAGAAGGGTGGTAAGTTTATCCAGGCATGTTTTATACAATATGTTTTTTTTTTTTTTACTAATTTCTTTATTATTTGACCACACATTTTTCGTGCTTTATTATTTTAAAGAAATTGTTGATTTATTGATCTGTCAGCTTTTTGTATTAAGTTTGCATGGTGACCTTTTTCTTTCTCATAGTATATTTATAAAGCACCATAAAAAGCAGCATGATGTTAAAAATGCACTGAAATAATTTCAAGCCTGTCTTTAAACAAAGACATTTTTTTCAGTTGTGAAGTTTATGGCTATTTTTGTGGTCAACCGCAACCTTATATATTCTGTATTACCATATTTTTTATAAAAAATATGTTTAATTTATAAAACAAATTCTGCATTATTTATAAGATTTATTTTTAAATATCACATACACTTCTGTGCCATCATTTAAGGTTTATTCCATTACCTATTACAGCACTCTGGATGCCTAAATACCATAAATCTGCATTTACGTTAATTTGATCCAACAATAAAGTGTCTTTTCTTTTTTGAATTTCCCTTTTGCCCTTTACATTATATGATTCCATAAGATATGTTAATAATAAAGCCCAAGATTAAAGGTAACAGGGCTTTTGGTGTATACTTTTTGGATTGCTTTTTATGTAAGGAAAGAAATTCCACAAATTATTTCTCCAACAGTAGACACTATTTTCCATTATAATATTTCAGCTTCCTTGACTCACTGAGACACAAGCTGTTGCCATGGCAATAGTGCTGCATTTGTTTAATTTAGAAACATTCCACCTGGAAAGCAGAGTCAAAGACATTTCAAGTGTTTCTGTTGCAACTTACCATATCAATCTGATGGTTTCAAGAGGAGGAGTAGCCTGACCTGGTCCCCCACCAGTGATCCATTGATATGTTAGGAGGCGCTGCATTGGGCAGGGAAGCTGCTGGTGATATTGTGGTGGTAGGTAGTGTTAGTAGAAAACCAAGCTGGATTCAAGGGAGGATCCTGCTGCTAATGGGTGGGTTTATTTGCCCATCTCTGCTTATAGAATCCAGACATCTTTTTCTGACTGTATTATGTAATGACATTTTAAGCCTAATTTTTCATGTATTTTTTTATAATTCTAAGATTTACAGTCCTCCAGAACCATGATGCTGAAGTGGGGTAGATTTAGCTGGCTCTATTTGTGTCTGTCAGACAGGAGGAAAATCTTATAGCCGTGTTCTAGCTGTTCAAGATTGGTTTAAATTAGGTATCCTTCTGACACAGCTCATTTCACTAACCTGGCTGAATAATATGCATTCTCCCTTTCTATTTGGCATTCTGCTTGTTAGATGATCAAAAGCAGGGCTAAAGTTGGTATTCAGTGATGTATAAATGTGAAACTCTATCTTCCACTAGTCTCATTAAAGCTCTGTTCTGCTTTCGGAATATAATATAGAATACCTAAGAGAGATACCAATACCATTGGAGCAAAGTCATTAAGCTTTGCTGGTTTCTCCTCAGTCTATGAGCCTTGCGTGGCTTACAAGATGACAGTGCATGTGGTTTAACTTGCTGCCTCATGGCACACCCTGTCCAGCACTGAACTTCCTTCTCTTCCGTTTCTGTATAGATGCTAAGCCTTCAAATATTGAGGGTCTGAAGAAGAGGATTGTTTTTCAAGTCACACTAAGTAATCATCCAATGCATGGTGGCTTCACAAACAACTGCTAGCATGTTGCGCAGCGGCTTAGGCGTAAGAGCAGTCTGATCAAACAGATAAAGCTTGCACGGCTTTGACGTTGACCACTGTCTGAAATTCTGATTCTGTTTGGTTTTCATATCCTTTTATCTGCATTATGGAAAGGATCTTTAGTCATTGGCTTGATGGCTGATTGAGATAGTTTGTTGGAGGATGACTGGCAGGTTGTCAAGGGCCATGGCTTATGTTTTCCAGACAAAGTGGATGAAATGCCTACCCAGAAAGCCACACGGGAAAATGTGTCTGTTGACATGAGGGTCGCCACCATCAAGCCGCGACCATCCAGCAGGTGTTTTGCCACAACCACTGACATGGATGTAAGTACAGCCGGTCTCATCTCTCTTGGGTGCTTCTCCACTTCGAGCAGAAAAGGTGTGCTTTCCTACCGTCCTGCACATGAATCTTGTCAGAGCCTGAGACATGTGGGAGATACAGACTGTCTCCTGCTAAGAAAAAATGATTGAAAATATGATTGAATCGTTTGCCTGTTCCCTCACAGCAGAGCTGTGCTTCATTTCATAATCATCGTTGTATCTGTTGTATCAGTGAGATTGTTTTCCCCTTTGAATGTCAGAGAGTTTGCTCACTTTAATCTGATGCCTAGACTTCAATGTCCCAGAGGAAGCAATTTTGTTTTTAAAAAAGACTAATGAGCCACACTTATTTTTCATGATTTTATTTTTTTGTGCAATGGCACCAGTTAGCAAGCAGGTATGCATGTTCCACCCCATAGTATGTCTTCTTCTGTTAACCGTCTCTCTTATTCTAGTCTGTGTACGATTGCCAGGGTGTGGCCGCCATACCCCCGACAGTGCCAGGGAGTTCGAGAGGCTCCTACCTGGGTGTGCCAAAGGGTACGATGAGAAGGCAAAAGTCCATAGGTGATGTCCCTGCTCTGCTGTACCAGTTCAGCTCCTTCCTCCCCACCGCGACCTCATTCTTACTTTGAGGCTCAGCTCCTCAAACGCTTAGTAACACTTGACATCTCAAGATCATAAAGGCTTATTCTCGGTTTACAAAGAGTTTGATGACGTGATGTACTGAGATACAGCAGATCACACATCCTTTCCCTGAACCTTTTTTAATAAAATGCAAAATCTATTTAGATTTTGATGAGACAGAGTCTTGTTAGGAAAGTGGTTTCCCAATTAGTTGTAAGATTTAATACCAGGAAATATAAAATACCAGTGGCTGGATGACTGCAGCATGTGCACTTATATTCCCACTTCTCCAGTATGTCAGATGTTCCTTGACATTCCGTATGTGCTCTGACTGAAACAGAAGACTTTGATCTGCAGGGAGTTTTCACTCCGCTGAACTATTGATTGGTAGATAACGGCATGATCTAAGTGTAATGGCTTTATGTCTTGGGATGTGTGTATTAAATCACAAGGTGAAAGTGCAGAAGTGTACATTAGCTTAATACAGGACAGCACATTCCAATCACTTCTGCAGTCCTGCTCCTCTTTGCCTTCATTTTGGCTTTATCCATTATCGGTATTGTAAGATCCAAGACAAATGTGATTAGTTTGATGATATTTTCAGAGATTGTTCCTTGTTTTGCTAAATCACTGCAATCCACTCACTGCTTTAAATACAAAAAACAAATACAAAAAACAAATTATGCAAAAGCTGAAAATATTAATTGCACTGTGAATTTGATGACTGGTCCCTTCATTTTTTCCTCTAAATTTTACAGTAGTGTTCCTGTACCTTCTTTTTTTATGAGGTACATGGATCTAGACTCTGTCCATTTATATTTTTTAGCCACTCTTGCAATTCCTGAAATTGTTAAAGTATTGAATTGTGTTAAATTCCTCCAAAGTTCTTCCCATTTACCCATGTATTCCACTTATTTTGTTTAATTAGATGAGTGATTTCTCTGTTTCACAGGAATCACTGAAGAAGAGAAGCAGTTCCTTACACCTCCTTTGCTGAAATTTACCAGGAGCCTTTCTATGCCTGACACATCCGAGGATATTCCCCCTCCACCAGCGATCTCTCCTCCCTCTCCCCCTTACAACACCCCCAAGTCACCCACAGCAAGAGGCTATGGCACTGTCCGACAAGGTTTCAACCAGAACTCTGCAGCTAAAGGGCCAGTCTCTAATAGGGGGGATGCTAATGTGGGCACAATCCGCCGGGACAAAGGAATGTACTATCGACAGAATTCGGAGCAGTTTGAGGCAGAGGACTACAAGCAGAATGCCTCATCTCAACAGAACTTTCGTAACCGTAGGGCCCATGTGCCTGAAAACCCATACTCAGAAGTGGGAAAGCTGAGCAACAAGGCACTGTATGTGCCCGCCAAGCCAGCGAGGAGAAAGGGTATGCTGGTGAAACAGCCTAATGTGGAGGACAGCCCTGAAAAGACGTGTTCCATCCCTATTCCCACCATCATTGTGAAGGAGCCCTCCACCAGCAGTAGTGGCAAGAGCAGCCAAGGCAGCAGCATGGAGATAGAAACCTCCACACCAGATCATCCAGGTCAGCTGCGGCCCGAGGATGGCCTAAACCTCAGCAACCCATTTGCAGCGGCCATTGCTGGTGCAGTACGGGATCGGGAGAAGAGGTTAGAAGCCCACAGGAACTCTCCGGCTTTCCTTTCCACTGACATGGGTGATGAGGATCCGGTGCCCACCCCTACCCCCCGCCTCCGGCAGTCAAAATCCATTGACGAGGGCATGTTCAGCAACGATGAGCGGCTGCGTAAATTGATGGCTCCTCCTTCCTCGCTCTTGGTTATTCCTCAGGGAGGTGGCAACGTGACTGATTTCAACACTCCTGAGCCCACCTTAGTGAGGGAGCCTCTCAGCACACGGACAGGAAACAGTCCCAACCTTGACAGTCCTGTCAGCTTGCCTGCAAGTAAAACATACAATACTAATGGCGGAAACTATGTACATCCTGTTACGGGCAAGGCACTGGACCCCAACTCCCCCCTGGCTCTCGCATTAGCTGCCAGAGACCGGGCCATGAAAGAACAGGTTCAGCCACCAACACAGAAGAATGAGTCCCCCAAACCTGACCTCAATAAGCCTCTTTTTATTGACACCAAAATGCGCTCCAACATGGAAGCCAGTTTTGCTACGACTGCCACCATGGGGCGGCCAGGCCAGCGTGGGGGCCTAAGAAGGCAGATGACAGAAGCCAAGTATGAGTCTGACTCAGCCAAAGAAGAGAAGAAACAGGAGGAAAAGAAAAATATGCTAATAGACATTGTAGACACCTCTCAGCAGAAGTCTGCTGGCCTCCTAATGGTGCACACTGTGGATGGGACCAAGACTGAAGAGAACAGCATAGTCAAAGGTGGAGAAAGGGAGGAACCTACTGTCCCTGACAGTGCCCCCACTGAGCTGCGTGACCCTAACCAGCCAGCCCCCAATCAGACGGTGACCCTTACCAGTCCTCAAGCGCCCAATGCCAAGCCTACTGGCCCCCACGGCAAGACTATCATCACCATTAGCTCAGTGGATGAGCCTGTAAAGTTACCCTTCCGCATCCCCCCTCCACCCTTAGCCTCTGTAGACATTGATGAAGAATTTGTGTTCTCAGAGCCCTTGCCACCTCCACTTGAGTTTGCCAACAGTTTCGATATCCCAGAGGACCAGGCAGGCGCCATTGCTGAGCTGCTGAAGCAAAGGAAAAATGGAACAGGCGGGTCCTCCCTTGCTCCTTATCATGCCCATATAGCACCTTCAGTGTTGGCCAATGCAGAACTCAAGAAACCGATGGGGCTGTCAAACTGCATGCCTCCCAATTACCCACCACCACCACCTGAGAACTTTGAGCCCATTACTGACTCGGGAATTGAGGAAGTAGACAGCAGGAGTAGTGGTGACCCACATCTGGAGACAACCAGCACTATCTCAACCGTGTCCAGCATTTCCACCCTGTCCTCAGAGGGTGGAGAGAACCTAGACACTTGTACGGTCTATGCAGATGGGCAAGCATTTCTGGTCGACAGGCCCCCCGTCCCACCCAAGCCAAAAATGAAGCCTATCATCAACAAAAGCAATGCACTTTACAAGGATGCTTTAATTGAAGAGAGCCTTGAAACATTTGGGATGCCTCCTGCCCCACCACCACCAGGGGGTGCCCAGTCTGACCCTCCTAAAACCCCAACACAAAGGACATCAAAACTCTGGGGTGATCCTCCAGAACTTAAAAGTCCACCTACCCCAGATCCCAAGGCCAATGTGATTAGTGAATTGAATTCAGTTCTGCAGCAGATGAACAGAGAACGGACACCCAAGCCGGGGGAAGCCCTTGATTCTCCAACAGGATCCAGAAATAACTTTGGAACAAGGTAATTCGTCTCACTTTTTCTCACCATAGAATTTGTTTCCACCTGTTCCTGTTTGTTTATTTCGTTGTTTGTATATTTGTTTGTTTTATTGTATGGCAGGATTTGTGTTGTGGGCTGAGTGACTTATCTTGGGTTAATCGGGTTAATAAATAGAATCGGAATGCTGATTTCAGTGCTCATTGTTAAAACTAAAACAGAGGAAATATACAATTTTTTTCCAATGACTTTTTATATAAAGACTACGATAATTGTCATTGTGTCAGGAATGGTTGTAGTGGTGTAGAGATTCTCAAATTTTTCCATTACATGTTCAATGGACATGAAAGAGATGATATTTTGAATGAAATATTCTCGTGGTCTAGATACAGATGTAGTACAGCCACTGGTAATTAGACTTGTCAACATGTTTTACATTATGGTACATTATGCAAAGCAACCATTGTGCTTCTGCTGTCAGTCTGCTTGATTCGGGTCAGTATGTGCCCTCGGCCATTACTCCCTGCCTCTACTTACAATTTAAATTTGAAACAAGTCTGTGGCCAATGAATCTGTCTGTGGCTTGGATCTTTTTGAGAACCGTGTTTAGTCCCATTACTGCTGGGTCAATAGATTTTATATGAGCCTCTTAGCTTTAAGCAGTTGAAGTATGGCAACAGGTAAATGAGAAGATGTAATAATAGCAAGTCATGAATTATACATTGGCTGCCATAAGCAGAACATTCGTAATACCTGGACCTACATCAACTTTGCATGAAATTAAAGGAAAGCTGAGCATTTCCTGATGGAAAATGTGTTGTATGTGGAATTTAGGGAAATACGTGTGAGAGCAGAGTAAATGTACTCAGATGTCATTTTTGGTGCCAGAGTTTCCAGGATTCAGTGCATCGGTAGGTAATCTTATAGCTGTTAGTGCCATTGTCACACATGCACTGTAACAGCAATCTGCAGAAAGGAGTCGATCATATGTAGCCTGGTGCCTTATGTATTTGTGTTCATAAAGGTATATTAAAGAAAACATTTTTCAGTACTATTTTTGTCAGACTGAGTACCAATACTCGCTTTCTGGTTCTCACCAATACTGATGCTGATATCAGTTAGGGCTGGGTGATGCCTAAGAAAATGCAATATTTTAATTAAAGAATATGAGGATAAACAATAATTATGAAATCCCCTTCTCTACCGTACAGAATCTGTTCCCACAATATACTGTCAAGATAGCATAATGCTTAAAATATGCTCTGAATTTGTTGTAATTTTCAGTTTAATTGAAAATGTAACATTTGCGTTATTTGTGCTCTTACCTAAAGAAAATATGACAGCAAGGTCAGAAGCTGCCAATAAGTGTGCAAATAATATGAATTTTACAAAAGTAAATTTCTTTGCTGAAAACTTGGTCATAATGCATAATTGCATAATTATTTTAATGGGTATATTACACAGCTTTGCATTACCTTTTGCTGTCTATTACATTGAAACACAAACACACAACAAAAGAAACATTGTCATAACAGGAAAGCATGTATCGTTTCCTTTGCTGTCAGAGTTATAACTTTATTTTGTTCCTTAAATGCCAGCTCTTGACAACCCAAGAATTACATCTCATTAACTAGCCTTTTCAAAATCTCATGACTTCTTCACTATATCATTGTGGTTGGCTAACTGGAGACACACACCTTCATCAATCAAACTACTAAAGTTGCCACCGGAGATCTCATGCCACATGAGATCACAAGACAAATCATGTCCCATATTGGTTCAAAAACTGCACAGCATTTTATTTTTCAATATTGGGTTACACAATATACAGGTGCACTACTACACTAACATCATCCTTTTGCAAAATATAAAACAGAACAAAAAATAAGTGTTCTTGTTTGCAATATATACATAGGATTAGCTACAATCAATAACAACAGTATTTAGAAATCACGTCACTTCAGAGTATACTGATCCTTTACCAAAAAAACAACATAGAATATTAGGGAACAAGTAATGTTATCTTGCCTGATGGATGAACTCACATTCTAAATGGTTAAATGTGGTTACAAAGTACACATAAGTCACTTTTTTCTTTTCAGACTTACACGCCCACACATATATTCCTGTCCACTGGTGAGAATGAAGCTTGATGTCTAGGGTCAGGTTATTTTTCCAGTACCCATGGAGCACTTTGTGTGACTTTTTTAAATTGCATTAGGTTCACCAGGTCTGCATACAGGACTGTCACAGAAAATTAGAATATTGTGATAAAGTTCTTTATTGTCCGTAATGCAATTAAAAAAACAAAA
>JABFDZ020000089.1:71036-89173 GCA_019775955.2 Pollimyrus isidori | reverse complement strand
TCCCCGCCATGCGACTTTAACACAAATCCTCACACCTCAGCAAATCCACCTTGTTTATGTGTTTTTTTTTTTACAACTGCAGGGACTAAAATGATAAAATCCTTATATGTTTACTTAAAAGCACAACTGTGCATATATGCTATAAGGAATAGGTTTATACCTTCTCTGCTAAGAAATAGTGTGAGTTTAATACATCTGACTGATACGGTATTCACAGAAAATCTCGGGGCACTTAATTCACTAAAAATGCAATTCAATTAGTTTTTATAGCAAAACTCTTAATTTACTCTCACTTTATTAATTTCTTTACAAAAATGTGTATTACATTAGAAACAACCAGTAGCTTTAACTACAACATTTATTTCAAGTACTAATGAATCGAAACCCAAATTATAAATATTATTCAATATTTTTCCTGAATTAAGCAAGCGTCCCAAGACTTTCTGTGAGCAGTGTTACACTGTATATGTACTGTTCAGACTATGGGGTTCACTAGCATTGCCTTGGTCTTCCTGTTTTCTGCCGTCTGACAGTCTCTCACCTTGGTGTAGTGGAACTGCATGGGGTCATCAGTAGACAGGGACACGCACAGCCCCTTGTGCAGGAACTCCCTCAGCGGGTTCTTGGAGTACTCCAGGAAGAGGCTGTTGTTGCTGAGCGGGGACATGGCAATAGGCACCTGGGCCAGGTAGTACAGATACTGTAGCACGGGGCTCTGGAGGTGGAGGGACACACCAAACACTGTCAGTCTTACGAGCCTCCTGACCCCCACTACACCAGTGATGACATCAACAGTTCTGTCTGCTATGAATATCACACCTATAAGAGGTGCTTGTTTGTTTGTCCTACCAGTAATGAGTTTAGTACCTCTGAAGCTAGGATACTATTCTTAGGACCTTGCAAAATTCCCAGCTTAAATAGCTGTCCGCACAGCAATTTGAGACAGCAGAGCCGTCTGGAGAAGAGGCAGGGAATGAAGACGTCGGCTGTAGGCATCGGCTCTGTGAGGGCAGCAGCTCACCTTCTTCAGATTGAGGCCATGGGATATGTTATCAGCAGTCAGGAAGGCCGAGACCAGGTGAGTGATGGAGCCGGCCTCACCGCAGTGCGGACGGAACTGGAAGGTGTTGAGGCCTCGCTCCCTACGAAGTATCCAGGGAATGAGAACTTTAACACAATGAACAACTTCAACACATAATTACGAGCAAGGACGTTGTACATGGTGAAGCCTTTACTGTATGTTGAATTGACGAATTATGCACTTCAATTTAATTTAGCCTATGATTTGAGGAAACAATGGAGCCAACAGATTGGCTGCACTGAGAATACAGTCACTGTAAACAAGTTTGTGTTCTGAGTCTATACGACTAGAATCCTGATGTATCACACATTCAAGACTATAAAAAACCCATTTATAAATAGTATTAATGCATTTAAATTTAATGTGACAGTTTTTTTTAAAAAAAGAGAAGATAACCTACATGTTTTCTATTAGGCACAGGTCCCGAGAGCTCAGCTGGAACGAGGTCATCAGACACTTACTTCCGGAGGTTGTTGAGCACCATGATGTTGGCGTACATGTAGAAGAGGTAGTAACTATAAGGTGGGTTGCTGTCTGTGGTCCACTCTTCGGGTTTGGGGCTTTTGTAGGAGAACATGTGGTCGCTGTGCTTGGACTCATCATCTACACTGTCAAAACCCGTCACCTGTGCAAGCAAGAGTCAGTCCTCAGAAGACTGGCAGGGAGGATTCATACAAAAAGCCAATCTTCTCTGGTTAACCCCTCTGAATGTTTACCATACAACATGCAGCAAAAATACTACTGAGAAGAGCGTGACTTTATCAGCTGTCCATTTAGCCTGCTCTGAGCCACAATGGTGATTTGAAACCCTTCCTATCTCTACGAAATCAGGAATCAGAGTCGGGTGACTTATACTCACATATTTCAAGAAGACGTGCAGCTCTTTGTGCTTTTGAGGGTTAATGGTGGCTTCAAAAAGAGGGAGGAAGACATTTTCCAGCATCTTTGCGAAGTTAGATATTAACTTTCGGGACTTGAAAATGTCACTGAAAGAGAAAACACTGGTTTTCAGGTGATTATTCCCAAAGTATTAAATGGTAACCAATGGAAAGCCAGTTCATGTTCCAGTGGAATAAATGGCAGCTGTGTTCACTATTGACTTACCTCCCAAGTAATTATTCATAAATCTCAGTCATACAGACTAAATTGAAATAAAATATATGTAATAAATGGTATGCTACAATGATCAACAAGTGCTGATTCTTTCATGAAACAGAAAACAGCATAAACATATACATAAATACATGTATACATATCTCACATAACACAATATTAATAAGTGACAAACCAACTGTGTGTAAAGAAATGACAAATGTGTGAGACAAAATGTGAAACTTGCTGCAGTATTATATGACGAATATGAAAAAAGTATGTTTGTAAATCAACAATACAGCAAGTGGAAAAAGGAATATCAAAGCTTCCGGTTGGATCAGAATTCAAGGGTGCGAACCAGTGTCAGATAACTTTTGAGCCCAGTTAAGCATAAGTTACAAGTCTACCAAAGGTGTCCCTTCATTAACTTGTAAATTCTTTCTAGAATAACTGCTACTAAATGTCTACATAATATTCTGATCGTCACCTCAGGCTGTTCCAGGCCAATGACAAAATAAAAAGTTGGCAGTAGGTCGCCTATTACTTAAGAACGCGTAACCCAAATGTGGCAGTTTGTAGGTGCCACAGTGCCCTTCAGCAAAGTATTTCCCTTGAATTGCTTTAGTGAAATATCATGCTGTGTAAATGTATAACGCTGTAAGTGCTTTCCATAATGGCATGAAATAATTAATGGAGTATAAATTAATTATCTCAGAGAGTGGACCAGAATGTATAGTTATTCGGGTGCTGCAGAACTTACTAAATCCTGGGCACCTGGATAACCCACTTCATGCTGGGTGAATGCAAGCGGTGCTGGATGAACCACTTGGACAGGCTCTCCCACTCCTCCGGGGCCCGGCCGTAGATGGAAAGCCGCGGTTCTGCGTACTGGTATTTACTCTCCTGCAAGTCGTGAGCCACTTCCTACCAAAGACAGGGTTAGGAAGCGCTGAGCAAATTCTTACCTCCAGCACGCTCATTCTGTGGGTAGCACAATTTTATGATAACGTTCATAAAGCTAGTAGGTTTGGTTTAGGGTATCTGCAAACATGCAATATCGAAAGAGCAAGTTATAAACAACATGGCTAATTTTATGTATATGCCAGGATATTTGGTTTAGTGACTTTTGCATCTTCCTCATCCCATTAAAACCCCTGACAGATGTTTCAAATTTATTGGTTTCATAACAAATGTCTGTTGACAAGCAACACTTATCATATTTACACATATCTTCCACACAGACATTTTCTTCTTAAGTGTCATTTTTTTGACTGACTCAATTAGCTTTGTTCTTGCCATTCGACTATAAGTAGCAATTATAGTTATTGTTCTCCTGGAGGGATACTAAACGCAAATGTTTGGCGTTTTATGTTATTGGAAATGTGTTGCTATTTAAAAAGCGTCCAATGACACCGCTTGTCAATTAACTTTGTAACTCAGAACTATATAACTATAATGTGGGTTTCAATTTATTGCTACCTGAAATAAATGTTTTAGTAAAGATACCTGTTGTTTCTAATGTGATAAAGTTTTGTAAAGAAATGAACAGTAAAGTAAGAGTTTTGCTATAAAACTAATAAAATTGTAACATTTTTACTGAATTAACTACCGTTGTTTTTGTAAACAAATAAACAAAATTAATGATTTTTGTTATACAGCCAATAAATTTGCGATATTTTTACTAAATTAAGCTAATAACCCTTTCTTACCTTAATAAGACGTGCAAAATACTCCCCTTGGATGTGATTGTCAGTTTTCAAGTAGATCTCTCTGAGTTCACTGGCCCCCACGGGGTTATATTTGGAATTGAACTTATCAAACCGATGAAATGTCTGTCTGCCCTAAAACGTAAGAGAGAAAATGAGCGGCCGATACCTCTAATGCGAATGATTACAGGAGTCCTTGAAAATACTTAATGGAATGCCATTATTATGGCAAGATAACAAAGGTTACTTTAGTTAACCTTAACATGTCATTCAACATATTCCACTCAAGACTTCATATGCTTACAGCATGCACGTCCAAGGAGTCCACAGTGAGATCATAAGGGTCCATGTTCAGATTATCAAAGACCTCCTTGAGGGTCATCTTCTTCCCTCCCTTTTGCTGCACCACTCGGTCTGCCTCCATCTTGTAGGTATTCTGGATGAACTGAAGCAGATGCTTCTGGTTCATGCAGGCTGCTGCATGGATGTGTGTGTCAACCTGAGTAGCCAAGAGACACCAGGACATACTGAAAATGTGGAAAAACACACACAAAAAAAGAGAATCATGCTAATAAATCACTCTGAATACTGCATTATACTTTTCTCCAATTTTTTGCTAATATGTGGAACTGTGAACTCCAAGCAGCCTCTGAATGTATCAATGTGTTGCTCAAAAGGTTCCATTGATCAAAGTCAAGGCAAAGTATCTTTACTGTTATCTCAGCTCTGTGATGCATGGGACACTGAAATTAAATATTCCTCATTGGTCAGAGGGCAAAAAAAAAAACAATAAGTAGAAAATATATACAGCATACAGTGGGCTTCGGAATAATTGGCAGCCCTGACTGAAAATGCACTCAATATTACTGTAAAATATAAATCATATCATTATAAACTGGAAATGCCATCATATAAAAAAATATAATTATTTATTAATGTTCCATTGACTCAATCAAAATGATTTATTCATTTAATCAAATTAAAGGATTCATAATTCATAATGGCACCTCTAAAGATTCTTGTAAATAAAATCTACAAAATTTAAACCAGGAATGAAATTCAATAAAGTGTCTCTTCAGAGAATCCTTGGGTACCGCTGGCTTGACTTGGAGTCGAATGAGTGGTTGCTAGAGGATTCCTGAATGAGGCACGTTACCTGCACTGTGAGGGAGTGACACTTACGACACTACGGCCATGTGGTGAGTTTCCCTGAGGTTAATCCGGCTTGCGGGATCCTCATTGCTGAGGACCCAAGTCACTGGACCAGGCTGAGGTTACGCCCACGTAACACCTGGCAGTGCCAGATAAACAGCTCTTTCTGGAGGGCTGGACTGGACCACGTGTCTGCCTGGGGGGGGTTACCATGCGGGATCCTGAGGGGTCTAGTCATGGTGGGTGCGGCATCCTCAGGGACCTGACCTGACCTTTATTTATCGCATCACTTCCTGTTCCACTAGGGTATGACAACGAGGTAGCATTTACATCCATGTATCATACAGCACCAAAAGAAAACAAAAAAAATGGCAGAAGGCATTTTGGGGTCACAATGGGCTTTCAAAAAGCACCATCAGATGCCACCTCCATAACTGCTGGCTCTTTGCAAGGAATGTAAGAAATGTAAGAAGAGAGCCTGTTCTGACCCCAAGACACAGAAACAAGCACTTGCAGTTTTCCAAAGGTCACTGGACGAAGAGGCTGTATTAGATGAGGCCAAAACTGAATGTATTGGTCAGATCAATATCGGCTTGTTTGACACGAAAAACGGAGATGAATCCAAGGATTGGCAGCTCATAACCACTGTAAAATATGTAAAATATGGTCGTATATCACTGATGTTTTGGGGTTGTTTTGCAGGGGCACCAGATTAAGACAAGTGACTTAATGGATTCCACCCAGTATCAAGCAATTTTGGCTGACAATAGAGCTGAAGCTGGATGTTCCAGCAATACAGACTCAGAGCCTTTTAAAATCCCTGCAGAAATGGAACTAGGACAACAAAACTGAAGAGGGCAGTCGACAACCACAAACCCAATAATCTGACTGATCCTGAAAGGAGCTGCGCAGGCGAATGGCCCTCGATTGCTCCCGATGTGTATGCCTTACCTTTCTCACACAGCACAGAAAAAGACTCCATGTCGTTAGCTTTGCCAGAAGTAGTTGCACCAAGTAATAAACCAGGGGTGCCAATAATTAAGAAACAGTTTTTGGTGAATTTGTTTATTTATTAAATAAATGTATAATTTCGGTTGGTTCCATTGGACCAGTTATAAACTGCAATATTTTCCACATCTTGCCATTTATCCTGCCATTGATTAACATCATCTCTGTAATGTTATTTTGTTGTAGCGTTTTTTTAGTACATTTCTAGTAAGAGGTGCCCACTGTATAAAGACAGACGGCAGTAAAATCGAGACACAGACAAAAGGCAAATGTATGTTTTTGATATAAATTTTTGATGCAAAGCCCTGAATTAATATGGGAGTGGATTAGAGGGAGACGTTACCTTCCTGACGTTATAGAAGTCTCGGTGAGGGACCCCCTTCAGCTCTTTGAGCTCTGCCATCTCATTCAGCATCTCATGCAAGTAGAACTTGGATGCCAGGAAGTTGAGGCGCCTGTGGCAGTATGTCTTCCTGCAAGGATAAGTGTGGTTTATGGTAGTTTGCATTTCCACAGCAAGAAATGACTAGAACCAGCCTAATTTTGGTTACTTAGTTTGATGTTGTTTTATGATTTTAACGGTACAAAGGAGTTCCCAATCAGAACTCTTGACTGGTAAATAATAATTTCAGGCACCCATCCCATGTCGTTCCATTTATTTCTTCAGTTTCATTACCAGTTAATCCAGTTAAACTAAATTAAGTAATTATAATTACCCCATAATTAGTTGAATTCAGTGAAATATTTAAAAGTTCATGGAATGATTGTGGGTCTGTAGGATGGGGTTTGCGAAACACTCCTCTAACGGAAGTTCTACAGGCCAAGAATAAAAAAAACGCAGAAAGCGAATGCTACGTGATGTGTAGCTGTGGTTAACGCAGATGTACTATATGTCAGCGTTTCCCAATCCGGTCCCAAATGATCCGCAAGTCCATGTTTTCGCTTATACTGGGAGCTGAGAGTGAGAGATAATGTGGACTGTCTGGCAGGGAGCAAAGCAAGGATTGGACTGGGAAACACAGCTATAAGTCAATAAGTGGAATATAATGTGTGTCATAGAGGGGGTGGGTATGGGAGTGCCCTCACGTGGGTCCATCGGCGATCATGGCCAGCACATGGCTGAGGTCAATGGCGAAGGTCTCCAGGTCAGGGTAGGGGAGGCTGTGGGCCCGCTGCAACTTCAGGGCCTCAGCACTGTCGTAAACATTGATGATGCCGTCTTTCATCTTCAGCTCGTAATTTAAATTCTCGGGGATGTCCACCATGCTGTACGGGTCCTTCCCCTCCTCAGGGGGAGGGCAGATGTCTACATCAACATCATAGCCAATCAATTAAAAAAAAAAACAACACTTTTTTGTGTATTATAGTAGAATTCATTATTAGTGACAGTGAAGGCCACACATGAGCTCACGTTTACCTGCTCATTCAAATGACACAATACTATTAAACTCAGATACAACTGGATTTATTCCAGATTTAAGGGGAATTAAATTTTACTGAGGGTGAGGGAATGGGGTGGGAGTTAAAAGTTCATACTTATTAACACTGAGATGTGGAACCAAAGTGATGTGCCAAGACTACCGATGCCTAACTAATCATTTCATTGGTTTCCTGTAATTTCTGATCTTCTGAGAGGCAGGACCCTCCCGGAGTCCTTCTGCCATCATCCAGCATCACAGCATTTTCCAGCTGATGACCAGTCAAATCTATGCAGCTACTCTACCTGGTAGGACTTCATCTTCTTCTCTCCACTTCTCATTTTCAGCACTCCGGAGGAACTGAGTGGTGGTCCTTGGGAACTGGTGATAGGCGAGCTTTGCGTATTTCTCCCGAATGAACAAGGCTTTCAGCAAGCTCTTGGCTGCCTGCTCATAGTCCTCAACCGTGATCTAGGGACAGAAAGGCTGTTACCTTTTAAGAAACATTTTTATGACCCATTCTAGAGACAGAAAGGAGTTCCTCACTCTACACGTTGCCTTATTTAACATCTCATGTAAGTAAATTAAGTTCTTATTATTTTCTGAATCTTTCACAAGGGACCCTAATTTTCCCAACTCCTAATGCTGTCCTGTAGCTAAATGGCCTTGCTTTTGATGACAGGTGATGACTAACAGCTGCTCATTCCAGCAAAGGCTACAACGTTGAAACCAATCAAAATAACAACACATTTATGGTGTCTTACGCCAGCACAGTAATCGCCACTGATGGTAACCCTCTGGAATTCTGGGACGTTGTCAGGAAGAGATGGGCACGTCGGGGCAGGAGAAAGCAGAGGAGATACCACAGAAAAAGTCCAGTCTGTACTGACTGGGATCTGAAGGGACATCGACTGTGACCGGATCAACTTGAAACTCTTCTTCCTGGGAACATGATGAAACGGTAATCCCAGGTAAACCTTAACGTTGCTAAACAATTCGACTTGTGTTACTCAAACCAATAGATAGCATGGTCTGTACTTCAGATCTTCCTGTACAACATTCATAAATATCTGGTTTTGCATACCACTTGTGTTTAAGAGGAATGTAACCTGAAAGCTCTTATCACATGTCTAAGACTTTAGGTTGGATTCTTGGTGAGAGACTGAGTGTGTATGTGCCCTGGACTTGACTGGCCAGCTATAGAGGATGTAGCAGTTCTCTTCCTCTGTGATTCCTGGGATTGCTGTGATAAGCAGTTATGTAAAATGAATGGAGAGACGATCTTCCTGACCCTAAATGCTCTTGACTGGTAGAGCAGCTCTGGTAGTGATGAAAATTTGAAGACTTTCGCAGATGGTCCTGCTTTGGCTGCAGCAGGAAGGCCCACCTTTTGGCGCTCTCTTCTGATTTCTGCTCAGCAATTTCCTTCAGCAGCTCGTAGTCCTTGGCTTGCTGTAGGCCGATGGGGCAGTCTTCAGGGACTGAGAACATGGACAGGGCATCCTTGGTGTCCTCCTCCTTCAGCGCTGACGCATACACCTTCTCGGCTAAGAGCCGTACCTCCTCATCTACCTCACTCAGGGAAATCTTGGGAAATTGTCGCGGCATGTCTGCAGAAATATGACACAGGAACTTCACTGACAACTGAAACTTAGTTATGTGTCTTACATGAGCCCAAGCATAAGACAGAGGCACTTGGAATGAAACCATTTTCCTTAGTAATGAGATCTTATTCATTAACAATACATTCTTAGAACATATGATATTTAGAACTATGATTAATAATAACCATGCAAAAAAGTGAAGCAGTGTGTGAATAGCAAGTATTACATAACTGAATATAACTAAAAAATTCATAAATCATACTGCTTATAGATGTAGTGTGAGCATAGAGTAGAAAATACCAGAGAATACCACATCCAGGAGGAAGTACAGCCGTATCATCGAACAACAAGCAAAAGCCCAGAATATGACACTTTTGTTCTCACTCACCTTGACACACACAATGACAACAGTATAGATATTTCTGAACACTGGGCTGGTCAATCCTATGGGTGACATGCCAGCCCATTTTACTTTGCCGTGAAGGGGGGGGGGGGGGGGGGCTGATGCTCACCCAGGGGGCCACATGGGCTTGGACTGGTGCTGTCTGAACATATCCATTTCAAGGACACCTTCCATCTACATCTTCGCCTCACGCTTCCAAGTTGCAGCTGCATTTCAGCTAGAAGACCTTGTTCTTTACAGCAACCCGGAAACATGGCAGCTTTACGGGTCTTCACTGAACACGTTTTTATGAAGTTACATATGAAAATCAGATACAGCTCTCACTGTTAAGATAGACTGTGGCTTCACAACTCCAGGCATTTGGAGTCAATTTAATTTGTGAGCAGCTTGCATGTTCTTGTGTTTGTACAAGTGTGGGTTTCATTCAGGTACTCTGGTTTCAACAGTTTAAATATAACAAACAGAAAATACCTAATTTGATGCTGTTATTAAAATTATTGAAATTATACTTCTTGATGAAAAAACACTATGTATACTGCACTAAAACAAATTCCTGAAATTAATTTACTTAGGTTTTGTTTTCACAATTTCCTTAAGCAGCTGACTCACTGCTTTTCTGTATATGTTCACGGTTTAATTACATGATAGTAGCAAAACAGGCAGATGCAGGAGATTCATCATACAATTAAGACACCTGTTTTTTTTCCTTCGCTTGAGTGGGACAGTAATCATTCGCGACAGAAATGCAAACCAAGTCACAAAAGAAAAAATATGGGTGCATTGGTGATTTTTTAGGCATCATATGGAACCATATCTAAAGATATTCTTTGCACTAATTCATGTTTCCAAATTGCTTTTAGTGCCCGATTGCAAGCATGTATGTGCACTGTACTTGACTGAGGTCCCATACAGAGTGTGCTCTGTACTTCCTGTGATAGGTGATAGATTCACCCTGACTCTGCACCAGATAAGCATTTCTCTCAGTTGGATGGTTCGATATAAACATCACCTATAATTTTAAATCCATCTTAATAAGCATTACTGCAAGGGAAGGAAACACGTTATTCTAGTAACAGTAAATACAGATGTAGGTCAAAAGTAATAACAGCCTGTCCATTTTGCAATCCTGTTTCTTAAATTACCATCGTAAGCATGTTCTCAAGTGATTGTTGCCTCATCTAATGCTGTGTAACTCCAGCAATCATAACATCATCATGTTACATTCAGCACTGGATTAGCAAAGCCATATAACTCATACAGTTAAAGTTGCTCTTCGGTCTGCAGTGACGGGGACTTAGTGCCCCGCTTTATAACTGTAGCATGGGCATCCATGTTACAGATGCTAAATTATAACTGGAGTGAACATTTGTAAATCACTGGCTGTGTGCATCCAGAAGAGGAACAGGATGAGAAGCACCGTGAGGATAAACATATTCAGAGTCCCACATACATTTTTTGCAGTGATGTTTCAAAAGTCAAAGGGAAATAATTGTACCTAAACACCTTTATCGTATCACTATGTAGACCGCTGAGATTGGTGTTAGGTCTGTGGCAAAACACAATCACCTTTGCAAAATACAGGACAGAGGTCCTCTGGGTTTTCTGGATGCATCAGTGACTCCACTGCACAGCATTATGACTGTGCTCATGCTTCTCATTATTTTTCTGAAGACCTTGATGCCACATGCTGCTGTTGAGTGCTTGGGGGGAAAACTGTCAGAAGTTTTAAAAGTCTTTTGTTCGGTCATAATCTTTCTAGTGAAGTTCTTTCACGGCACTTGCTGTGGGGTCCCATATTCAAAACCCGCTCTTTCTAATATATACTAGCTAAAGGACACCGGTAGGGAATGCAATGTTTCAAGAAGCGTGGGACTTAATCCAAAACAAGGGATGCCTACGGTTTATGCTTTATCGTTCTCACAACGCAGTGGCTGTGGTTAATAAGGGAAAGTTGCATACGACTTCCTACTGTCTGTGGAGTAGGTCACTATGGTAGTTTGCATCATGTTGCTGCAGCTGTGTGCAAGTTGCCCTGTAAGCTGGGTCTGAGGGGTAAGATCGAGTGTCCCAGTGGCTGCCAGCACAATATTGACTTTCCCTGTTGACATGGAATCTGAGCCTCCCCAGCACTCTCAGCCGTCTTCGCATCATCGGACAGAAGCCCCGCCCTCTCTGAGAATGTCATGGCTGTTCTAGAAGGATCACGGTCCGACAGAAACCCTCAACACATGACCGCACGCGTCTGTGCCACCGTACACGCTCCATATCCGTTCATCCTTGGCTACAAAGGATGAATGGTTAAGCATATAAAGGCACTTAAAAGAGAAGTGCCCGCTTTTTCGTTGTGAAATGGGGCCAGGTTTCATAAATCAGTATTGATTCAGTAATGGGTTCGCATAAATGATTTAGCCCTACCTCCTTAGGAGACCCTGCTACAAATCTCACTCACAGCACTCATTCAGCCACACTGAACCGCTGACTCATCCCCTGCATTGCCATATTTTAGTAAAAACAGGCTAACTACTGGTTGCTTGGATTTCAAAGGAAGACCACCACAGCCTCTGAAGAACTTACACTTCATCACGCTTTTCCCTGGTCAGGAAACAGATCCAGTCCCACCGGTTCCCCTTTTCTTGACCCTCAGAGCGATGCACTTCATTTTCCTCAGCATGCTGAATACTCACATCCCATGCATAAACCCCAGCTGGTCGTTTGCTCCGCACCCAACGATAGCAGCTGTAAGAAGGCAGTGTGCCCCCCTTACCTTCAGAACTGGTCAACGCCATGCCTGGCCTGTGCAGTTCTCTCTAGCCCGATGCGAGTCTCTGTCCAGGGCGTACCTTTCGGGGGGGGTGACTCCTGTTTGCTCCTCTGAAACTATGAGGCAGGACCACGGTTGGATGCGTTTTTCCTTCCTTGAGTGTCCCTCTGTCTCTATTTTAAGAAGCCAGCGGCAGTGCGTCGACAGGGCCACTAATCCATGAGGTATGCAACAATTGGCTGTCGATACAGGCAGCGGGAGCCCCCGCGTCACCCCCAGTCACTGCCAGAGGAGCGCCCAGTGCTGACCACCAAATGGCGAGCAGCTGCAATGCCCCTGGCAGAGTTCCGCAGCTGCCCTCTATACACGGGCTTGGTTTCCTCCGAGCCGGACCATGCTTTGCAGAGCGCTCAGTCTCAGCTCTGACCTTGACGTGGCATAATACAGCCCCTAATGTTACAGCTCAAAATAAGTAATCCTTTGACTAATCCTGGCTGACTCTGCGGCAGCATTTCTGACAACGTAAAAGTGGCTATCCCGTAAAACATCCAATTTACCGCTAATTTCACCTCCGTCTGAGCGATGACACTCGCAGGGCTGCCCGGCAGCACACATACCTGCACCCAGCCACCGCTTGCCAGCGGCAATATGACAATGGCAGAAGCTTGGAGCTGAAATGACAATTTCCTCCCATTTACCTGATCAGTCAGGACTCCGTCTGCTGTGGAGTGGCAGAGGTCGGAGGATCCACCGGCTCCCTTTTTTGTTTGTTGGTTTTTTTCGTTGTCGCGCTCAATGTCTAAGCTCTGTTCTGATCCCTGTGGAACAACTGCACCAGCTTCAGATTTCCTGGAAGTAACCCGACTCCGCCTCGGAGCATACCTACCTGTCCAGCTCACCACCGGACCGATCTGTGCCCACAACGATGCCAGCAATGTTTATTCGGGCAGTCTGCGGGGGCTATTTTTACCGGCTTTGTTGAGGTCAGCCAATAACATTTTCTGTGATCGACTAATCGCATATGACGACCCACTATGGAAAGCCATACCCCTTCCTGAATCAATGCACTGAAATGGAAGTTTATATCACCAAAGCTGACTGCCTTCCTGTTATCCGTTTGACATTCATCAAGGATGGCCTAACTTGCCAATTTGCATAAATCACAATTCAATACATACACATTTTCAAAACAAAAAAGGCTACAATGGTACAATAACAGTTTCCTAATGTACTGCTTAGTTCAACTGATTTCAATTAACCATTTAATTAATGTTTTTTTGGAAACTGTATGTAAGACTCACTTTTTTGTTATTAGCTGTCCTGGAGTAGATTAGTTCATGCCATTTCAAGCCATGCAAATAGTAGTTATAATGTCACGCACCTTCAGAGGACAGGGGCTCTAGTGTGTCTGTCAGTCATAAAGAGGAAAACTATAATCTAGAAATCAGAAGAGTCAGTTTACTGCTTTCAACCTGTGGTGTTAATGTCACTTTAATGAAGTTCTCTTTAGCGATGGGCAAAGTAAAGCTCGTTTCAAGCTCAAGAAAGATATATGTAATAAGTAAGGTTATATGTAATATAAATTGAAACATTTTACTGCCAATTTTAGATTCATCATAATAGCCACGGGACTTATTCCTTAACAATGTGCAAAAGATGTCAATGATCAATTTCACAGTATAAATTGCCAGGGTATACAAAAACTGAACATCAACGCATTTCAACTACTGACGAAACTAAAGCTTTGGATGATATTTAGGTAAATCCTGTGACATCTGCTTCCTTATGCTAGGCCCTTCGTCTGGGCCAGAGGGGTTGGTTAATTTCCAAAAATAAACTCTGCACTTTTTTTTACCGCCCCTCACGTTCTTGCGCGGAAAAGATAGCAAACGATTAAACTTGTGAATTTTCCTGTCGTACGCCTCGCCACCCCCAGCCCACTGTCACCAGTCGTAAAACGTCATATCGTGTCACCTTTACTGGTGCGATTCAACCGGCTTCTTAAACACCAAAGTACAGTTGGAAATACATGCAGTTTAAACTAGTAGATCACTAGATGGGTCCATTTTTGCTATGACATACTAACTGCAACAATAAATATTATTTGTGGAAGAGAGTCGTTTTTGTTTTAAAATGGTCTTGCGGGGTATAAGACATTAAAAGTTATGACAAACACAGGGCAAAAGCGCTTACCTTTTCCTAGAGGGCTGACAGACGGATTTCTAAAGGAAGCAGACTCTCTTCTTTTCATGTCTTTTACTTGGTTAGGAAATGCAATAGAAAGGTACAGCCAATTAAAGTGATAATTAGAACAAATTAAGATAAACAATGTTCAGCATGCATCAGTATGTATCGGTATAGAGGTACACCTAATTAACGAAATGATCAACCACGTTAAGTGACAAAATTTAACACATTCAGTTAAAACAATTACCTGATTAGATTGTCGATATTTGTTTTCCCGAAAACACTCCAGTTACTGCAGCAACTCCAATTCCAATTCAGATGCAATATTAAATGTAAACACTTAGGTGTTTATTAAGGTGTGGAAGGCAGCACTAGCAGTCTAGCACACTCTAAGTTTTTAAATCCTTTTCAATCATATTTGTATCAGATGATTCAACATGAAGTTCAGTGCACCTGTAATAAATGCTCAAATGCGAGATTTTTTTGCTCTATATCTATCTTTATAGATTAGTAGCGGTAAACTGCAAAATACATAATCATATTACATCAACTGTAAAAGAGAACGCAAACGGATAGATCTGAAGCGGCACTCAAACAACGAAAGATGCCTTTCGGGAGCTTTTCCTCGCCTCCGGATCTCCTATCTCTCGGTCCCATCCCTCCTTCTGCAGAGATGCCTCTTATTTCTGCTTGTATTGAAGCATAATGTAAATGTTTGTAGAGCTCTCTCAAAGTGAGCGAGATACCACCGTTAACTCCATCGTTGCTGCTATGGACCAAGAAAACGAACCCAGAATCACGAGGGCAATATCAAAATATAATTTCTCATGTATAATTTGTTATTATCTTTGAAGTTGCTAATTTAGTAATACTAACATCTACATCAATGGAGCACTCAATGAATAAAACTGGCCTATTCTGTTATGGTAAATTGTGTGTAATCTCGTTTTTCAGGATGTTGTCTTGTTTTGACTTGCATGTCTTTGAGCTCTGGTTCCGTTGCTAATTGTGGTAGGTTATGTTATGCAAATCCTTGAATAAAAGTGCAATGTACAGAACAGGAATAGTATTGGTGCCTTTAAACTTTGGTGTCATTGGTGCAGATAAAAAATAGCAAAGTGATTCTTGCTCAAGTCAAGCCAGAAACTTCACCTTGAAGCATAAATGAACAGGGCGTATTGTGAGAGTACTCAGTACACTGGACACGTAGTAGGTCACAAGGGATGGGGATGGCCAGGAACGAGATAGATGGACTCAGTCATCAAAACAATGAAGATACCACTGGGCTGCCTGAGGACCCAGAAGACAGAAGGAAACATATTCTACAGTGATGCTGTCTACGTGGTGAACAGGGACCTGATATGTGTGTGACAGCACATAATAACCAACAATGACAACAACAGCAGCAACGATATCAACAACAGAAATGATAACAAGAATAATAACTGGAAGGGGACATCAAGGCACGGACAGTTTCAAAACTATCATCCGAAGGCACATGTTGCCAGTCAGGGGTTACTCAGCTGGATGGAACAGCAGGCCATCACACTATCACTTGAAGCCAGTATTTTTCTGTCCAAGATCAGGCAGCAAAAACCAAATTTCCCATACATCAAACCCTCAAACAACCATAAGGAGATAGTTTGTGTCACTTATGTAGAAAATGTATTGAGACTGTCCATCACATTGTCAGTCCTTGTGAAACACTGGCCAATGCATCATACCTATGATGTCACAACAATTTGGTAAAATACATCCCGTGGTTTCTATCTAAGGACGACAATTTCCAAGTGCCAAAGCAATGGCATTAGAGGGGCATTAAAATCCTAGGAAATACTATACATCTAAGATTCTATGTATGTTTCCTGTTCAAACAGATGTTACAATCAATGCCAGCCAACCAGACATCATTTATGCCATCACCAATGAAACTTTTCTAATAGATATCTCGGAACCGTCAGCCAATAGCATTGGTCAAAAAGAAAAGCATAAATTAAATCAGTACCATCAACTCCAGAACGAGATTAAAAGAGTCTGTAAAACAGAAACCAAAATAGTCCCTCTTGGTGTTTCTGGGGTTAATGTTAATTCCATTTAGAGATGTACTGAAAAACTCTCGCCCGACATCAACATCTCTATTCTACCAAAACAAGCAGCGATAATGTTCCTCGTCAGCAGAGCCCTTGGCGTGGTTAGCAGTTATTAATACCAGACATTTTCTTTTTAGCTGACCCTGACTAGCCTCCCTTAACCCTGGCTAGACCTAAATCCTGGAATTTACCCCTATCCAGGACCTTCACCTATGCCCTTTCTCAAGAGGTCTCTTGGCCAGGCATAGTCTTAATACCTGCTGAAAATCCAAAGAACTCGAAACCTTAACCTATGACACTTAGAGTAAAATAGCATCTACCAAAAAATAGCATCTAAAAAATAAAACGTTAAACCAGTCAGTCAGTATTAAAGTGCTGTTCATACACATAGATTTAGGCAATCGACTTGAGGCATTAGCTTGGTGCTATGGAATTAATAAACACATCATATTGAACACAAGTAACCAAATAAAATGAGCTATGCCACACTGTACTGTAGTTTTATAACTGGCAGTTACAGTGTCTGCCCAGCAAAGCCTGGTTGCTCCACATGACTACACCACACTAACTGAAAGGGACAAACTTCAAATAAGTACGTACTTTAAATCATACGCTCTTTAAAACCCTTCTCAGCAGTGTATGATTGTCATGGCTCAGGTCGCCGCTTTTCAGCTCTTTTAAGCTGATAGAAAATAATTCAGTAATGTTAATGTTAGTAATTTTAGCTGTGATTACTCAGATTTAGATGCTGTATCTATTACACCTAATAGAACGTATTGTTTGCTCCACATCAGCAAACATGACTTTGTTCTTTAATTGGGTCCAGTCCGATGTTTTTCGTAATAGAAAAAAAATCTCACATTAGGTGGAGCTGTTATGAATGAACATATGTAAGGTAATGGGGAAGTCTCATATAATGTCAAGGTATGCCCTGAAATAAAAGGTCAACCTAAGAAATTTGGCCTAAAGAACAATATGCTGTTGAAGGTAGTGTTTCTGTCTGTCATTTATCTGTCGTGAGATACACTGCGCTTAACTCACTTCAGACCAGACAGGAAGCATGATAATTGTGATCATTTGTGTCACTAGATGGCACCAGAGGACTTCAGAAGGCAATATTTACTTCTCTGTGAGGTGTCCTTCTTCCGTGGTGCTTTTAAAATAAAGGTACAGAAGTTAGTTGCATACCATCCCTTTGATGACTAACACTAACCCTATATGTTTAATTCTTAAACTTCCCTCTAATCCGAGGGAATTAGCAGTCATTATATTCATACCAAAGAGCTGAAAGTGAAGGTGAGCGATGACGTACTCATTTTACAATAGCGTATCTAATCGGTGTACTGCCGTACGTGGCGCTGTTGTACAACTGATGAAGTAAATTATTGAAATAACAAGGAAGCAAATTAGTTAACAAGTTAGGCAAATACAAGTGTATTCTGATTATAAATTTTCATGCAAAAGGATATTGGGACAAAAGTACACTATCTGGACTGCTGGGGTTGGGGGGGGGGGGGGTTCTGCAAGCAACTGCGATGCTTGGGAAAAATCTGGGAAACATTTATGCATTTATAATGGATAATAGCAGTGTGCAGTCTTGCATGCCACGATCATACTGGTGTTGGTGTTTTCAGT
>JABFDZ020000089.1:59214-70936 GCA_019775955.2 Pollimyrus isidori | reverse complement strand
GTATGACATTCAAGATGATAAAGGCAGCTATTGCCTGTAACAATCACCTCCAGGAGTTTTTAGATATTTAGTAGCTATATGTCAGGCAGACTTTGCAAGTGCAAAACAGGTTGAGAGTTAGGTGGTTCTGCGAAAAGAAAGAGAAACTTGCTTGCTTCACTTGTCCTTTGCGCTTCTCATCCTGAAGGACAGGCTACGTCCCGAGGCAATGGTTACGAAATCGGCTCGTCATTTTGTTGTGTTCCACACGCTCCTGAGAGGAACATGCTGCAACCGCCCAGCACGGTATAGCGCCTCAGTACTCGGCCAAGAAGCAAGCGTGTGACTCACCCTGTCATTTAGCCTCCCTGCACCAAAAATATTATGCTCTTCAAGGCTGGCTCAGGCTGGTTTTGGAATTGGGCAGGCCAGAGAAAGAATGTGCTCTGCTGTGCAGGAATTCAGCTGGCACCTTGGCTGTCCTGGGGGCAGACTTAATGAGGCCTTGTAACAATTTAACAAAAGCCAGGCGCCCCAGCATTATGGTGCTCAGACAATACTCAGCCCCCTTTCAGACAATACTCAACCCCCTTTCTGACAATACTCAGCCCCCTTTCTGACAATACTCAGCCCCCTTTCAGACAATACTCAACCCCCTTTCTGACAATACTCAGCCCCCTTTCAGACAATACTCATCCCCCTTTCTGGCAATACTCAACCCCCTTTCTGCATCTGTTATTTCATGGAAGAGAGAGTATCTTGACAACCAAGTTTTTTTTATATGCAAATATTTATTGTTTGACAAGGTTACTCAGCTTCACACAAATAAGACAACACCAGATATACACATCTATTATAATATAGCAATAAAGAATGCTGTTTATTACCCCATTTCCACAATCAATGAAACAGCAACAAACAATGCCCATATATTTTTTTCATGTATAAAAATAGTTTTCTTTTTAAGTACAATTACCTATTACAGATATTAAAAACATTTAAATAGTGAAATCTCAACACGTATAATTTATATAAACACTGGCAAAATATACACGTATATACAGATTTAGATATTTATAGATTGCACATTTCTCTATAAAAATTCAAGTAGAGTACCATCAGTAATGGAGTGGTAAGATTTGATAACATGACAATAGATTTCCCCGTACAGTGTCCACACCTATATTTGGATATATAGTTCCACATTTGAAGTACAGCTCCCAGTCTAGAGAGTCCTTTCCTTGGCATCATCATTGCTTTTGTGTCCAAGCTGCCAGAGCCAGACTCCACATCTTCTGTAACTTTGTTTCGCCGTCACATAACATCCAGGCTGTGCTTGGAGATGCAGAGGGTGCCCAGTCCACCAGTGTGCCCAGTCCACCAGTGTGCCCAGTCCACCAGTGAGCCGGACGATTGTTCCGCAGGAGCTGGGAGAGACACAGAGAGCGGTGTCAGCTTCTAACATCCTGTGGGGGCCTGATTCTGCCCCCTCCAGCAGTTCTGCGTTGTGCTTTAGCAGAGGTGTGGGTATTCCACCGCCACACACACTCCCTTTCACACCCCCCGACGTCCACTCCTGTCCCGCGGGGGCTCTGCTCCGCTCGCCTGCGGCCGCTGTGGCGCTTGTAGTCAGTCGGCCCGTCTCTTTAGACATGTGGTCTCCGCTCCAGTCCTCTCGCCTGGAAAAAATGCGCTGAAGCGCAGCTGGCTGCAGTCAGACATCCTGCTGGATATTTCAAGACCGGCCAGTGAAAAGTTGTCCATGGCAGGCGGGACACCGCGATCGCCTCCCCCCCTCCCTCGCTCCCCTCTGTTCATGTCCGACGGAGGAGCTTCTCCAGCCTCTGCAGCCGGTCGCCTTGGAGCTGCCGGGGGGTGCGGCGAGCTGGCAGAGAGCGCCGGCGCCGGCCGTACCCCAGCGGGCTGATCTTGTCCATGGGGGCGCTGCCAATGCGCAGCTGGCTGTTGAACTTGTTCAGCCGGTCCATCAGGTCATTCATGGCGCAGGTGCTCAGAGAGCAGCTGGACCTCTTGGCCTGGCCGTTGGAGCTCTTTGACCTCCTCACCCGTGTGTGGATATCAGTGCTGGAGAAAAAATACACAGGAGAGAGGAGTTTAGTCATGGAGCCCGTGCACTGCCAGCCTGGCCAGTTCCCCTCTACATGAGGAACTGCTAATGCTACGCTTCGCTCATATTTTCTGTCTTATAATTTGAAAAAGTTTCCTTGCAAAAAATAGAACTGACTCATTAAAGGGAACTTGGTCTTACCTTGAGTGAGGGTGGAAGGCATCCCTGACATCTTCTGGTTTAACGAACTGCACCACATCTCCCATTCCACTTAAGTCTCGTTTCGTTCTGCTCTGCAGCCAGACGCTCAGTCTGCCGGAGAGTGAAAGGACTTCATTAGAAACCGGCACACAGTACACTAGTACTGGGCAAAATATGGCTGAGCTGCCAGTAAAACTGCAGGACTGGACAGGATCGAACTAACTATAAATGAATTAGGGATTAAATCCGCTTACCTCTTTTTCATCTCTGAGCTTAGACCGGGCTTGGCGCTCTCCGCACTCAGTGTAAATGTTGCGAGCAGAGAGCAACACAGGGTGGTCTGAAGGAGCAGTTTCATTCTGACTGAAAGCTGTTGAAAAAGACAACCACTTGTTACTCATTCATTCATTCATATAAAAATGCTTAATATCTCAGTGACTTTGTCCTTATAATCACTCTCTGCCCTGTGCTGCACCTGAACTTGCTTGCACAAGAGTAGAAAGTAGAGTCCAAAAGCCAAACTGTTACCTCTGTCCATCCACTTCTTTAAAAAGACACTGAAGATATCATTAATGCTAATACAGAAACTGTTTTTCCCCAGAATCTCAGGGAGCAGCTCAGTCTGTGTGGAGGAGCACTTCATCAGTAAACTATAAACATCATTAATTTGTTTTTAAAAAGCTTCACTGCACTTAGCTACAGGACTTCACTTTGCAGACTCATTGCGGTATGATCTGCACTGCCAGGGACAAGCTGCTAAGAATTTTTTGAGCTGTTTTTTTTTTTCCTGAGAGCTCCCATAGACGTGATCAGAACTTTACATTCAGCAAGACAAGAACTGAAACATCTTACACAATCTGTCTAGATAAGTCCCTAAAGAGACCGGTCAGACCCCAGGAAGAAAGTACAAAAAGTTCAATTGAAATTCTGACAGATATTTAACATAAGAAACTCCACATACCTGAAACTGAAAGTAATCCGCAGGAATAAGGTGCTAAGAAAGACTTCTGACAAAGTATCCCAGAGCTTGCAGGGCTCCTATTAGTGTTGGTAGGCAGCCGTGACACTTAGCTAATAGTCTGACTCGCAAAGCCGGACTTGGGAGCATTTATAGTGCAGGTGGGAGGGGCTTGTCGGCTCATATTCTCTCATCCCTCATCCTGACTCTTCCACTAGCCAGCACATGACTGTAAAAACATGGCCTGCCTATCATAAACATAACGCTATCATATTTTCAGGGAATTAAAAAAATGTAAGTAAATTCCATACCACTGATGGTGACCTCATGCACGCCTCAGAGGCGCGTGCTACAATGCATTTTTTTTTCTTGCCCCATAAAAAGCAACTGTCGCTTTTAAATGTTTCGTATTATAATTCTTGTAAACTTTGGATTAGGTAAACTTTGGCTAAATTTGTTTAATGCTAAGTTTATATTAATTCATGTGTGCACATGTGTGCGTGTGTTTGCATGTATACATAAGTAGAAAAAGAAGGAGTTTAATTGTTTAATGATGTAGTTCTTTGGGAAGTACTATATGTGAAATAATGTGAAGTTGACTGAGGGTTGCACTGATAAAACAAAACAAAAAATAAAAATAGCTTTTTTAATGACTGAAATCTTATAGTAAGCTGTTCAAAAATCTGGTATCAGTTGTTGTAAACATAAATATGGCAAACGGGAGAATGTTTGGATATTTTTATATGGACATTCAACAAACATATACAATTCGCTTGTGTGTGGGGGGTATGTATATGTCCAAATGTCCTCACATTGCGATAATTTTTTTTTCCATTTTTCAGTCCACACAAGAGGAAACTGAATTTTCGAAATGTCTGTAACTGCAATCAGGACACTAAAAATGGTAAAAGAGTTGCATATTTTTGGTTACTTAGGGTTAAAGTTTGGGCTGGGTAGGGGCTATGGTTCTCATCACTGGGATTAGGGTTTTACCCATAGAAATGAACGGAGGGTCCCCACAAAGATATGAATACAAACGTGTGTGTCTGTGTATGTGTGTGTTTTACTGCCCTGCAGTGGTATCTCTCATGAAACTCACGCATAATCAAAACGTAAGAGGCAAAACTTGTTTTAAACACAACCTAATCTGTTCTCAATAGATCTTTATAACATGTTTACTACTGTGATAGAGTAGTGAGTGCATTTCAGAAAGCTCAAAGTGACCTTCACCATAAGTTGTCTAGAATTGCAAATGAACATTTGGTTGCTTGTGATTATGGTAACAGCACTTGAACTGCTTTGTAAGTACTCTGGATGTATTTTAAACAACTGATTAAACAGCCCGTGCGTGCCCGGTTGGAAAATAGCTAGGGCTAAACACATTTTCCACTTTCTTGATATGTAAATCATTTAGGCAGTTGCACAGAGGGAGCCATAAAGTTTAGCTTTTCAGCATGTGACTTCACAGCTTTGTGCCTGTTTGATAAACTAAGCAATATGGAGAATCTTAATTGGACACAAAAGCATTATTGTCGGCTGGGGTGGAATTTTACTGAACCTTTATATGTCATTCAGGCGAACACAGTGATTGTGCTGCGTTAGAGAAACGATATCCTTATTTGGTAATTTGCTTGGGAAATTGCACAAGAGACAATAATGATAAACTCATGTGATTGTGTGCAAATTACTACTCATATATAGTAAATGCTGATGTGAAGACTGTCAGGAGACTGATTTGATTCCTGTTTCAGTTACCCCAACTTTGCGGAATGCAGGGATGGGAGAGAATCCGTACAGAGATGATGTTGTGAAATATTTCTTACATGAATCACTCCTACTGTCAAAAGACTCATAACTGACCTAGAAATTTCATGGAGTAAGGCCATAGATTTCTTCATCAATTGTTTTTGCTTTGCCAGTAGTCAAAATAGGCCTTTTGACTTTATCAGACTGTGCCATCTGGCAAGATTTTTTTTTATAAAATGACTATCAGTAATTATTGATGAGTTCCACTTGAACTGAGCAGTCGGAGTTTACCAGTTCTTAGTTGGAAATGTCAACTGGAAAGCCCCCTGAAGTCAGAGTTCTGACTCGGAAAGGCAGAGGAACCCAACCTCCAAGATGGTTGTGACTTTCATCCACCTAAGTGAAAGCTTTAGTTATACATTGTCTATTATCACTTGTGTCTTTTCTGGATTTCACTGAATTGGTTGTACAAACGGTACTGTCCACCCTGCATCTATGGACGTGTTGCTGCAGTGTTCATGTGCACAAAATACTGCGTAATGTGTTATCGACTGCAGTTGCGGACAAATGACACTGAGTCTGGTTAGAACTGGTACTGCTGGGTGGCTTTCGAGGTAATGGAACACAGCATAAGCCCCCCCATTGGTACGTGACACAGCTCTTACAGTAGATTGTATCGTCCTAGCATCGCCACTAACAGGACTGAATATGTGTCAGAGTTTTAAACATTAATATAACCTTGATGCGTTTTAAGTTTGCCCTGTGAAAATGCAGAGTGAGAGTGGCTGAAAGGCTATTTGCAGTGCTTTTAGTCAAAGGCACCTCAATTTAAGCAAAAGCAAACAATTCATGCTGAAAACAAACTCATAGTGAATTTACTCGATGATACTGACTTGCTTTAAGCTACATGCACCACCTGTCCCATTCATTGCAATAATAGCTCACAGTAAGTACAATGGAGGAGTGTCAGACATGTAACTAACTAGAAATGTTTTATAGCTAAAGAGATCCTGTTGATAGCACAGGCAGAAGCAAACCTCCCAGACCAGCACTGATTCTCCACCATGATGTGACAACTCCTGCTGTTTGCTCTGTACATTTAGCAGTGGACGTTCATGGACCACTGCAAGCCAGTGTTGCCCAGTCAATGAACGCTTGTTGTTTTAAAACTCGAAGGTGACCCTGCAAATGTGACTCAGTGATCTGACTTTTACATGACTAAGCACTCACTGTGTCTCATTGTATCTGGAAACCTTTGTGTATTCTTCCTGTTACGTGGAGAAACTCTTATTGTTTTTCAAGACAGAGCAGACGCTGGAGCCTGTACCAGGCAGGGCACAAGGCTGGACTACACCAAAGGCATAAGTTTGGTTTCAGCATTGGTAGGGACCACATCTTCCCTGACCCCACTCTCCTAGGCACACAGTGCTCCCACAATATTGGTAGGGATGTGTCCCTACACTCCATCCCCAAATCTACGCTCTGGATACATGCACACATCAGTGCTGGTCTAGGAAGGTTTTTTTCTGCTTGTGCAATAAACAGGACCAGTTTAGCTATAAAACATTATCAATTAGCCACAAGTCTGACACTCCTCCTTTGTACTTAATGTGAGCTAATACACACACTTACATGATACTGAACATTCCTAGACTGCAAAGAAGGTGAAACACGGAGAACATGTAAACACACACATAGCAAAGATTTGCTATAGCATCTTGATACATCTCATCTGGTTTAAAAGTTTAATAACCCAAATTAATAATAAATAATTCAGCAGCAATGATTGCAGTAGTTTATCAGTTGTTTTAAAATGATTTATGGTATCTCAGAAACTAAAACAAGACGCAACTAGGCTACTTCACCGTAATCACATTTAATAATCCAACCGTAATCAAACAGGGAATATTCTGTCAATTCGTAATTAATTCCCGTGTTTTGACTTGTGTGTTATGGATATATACTTTTTTTTTTTGGTCGATGTGACACATTTCCAGCGATAAGTATTTTACAAGCCCGATTTTTTATCAGTTTTCCAGCTGGGAGCACCCGCGAAAGGCCTCCGCCCAAGCGGGGTCACTCTCCGCGACGCGCAAGCGCACTGCTCCCGCTGCTGTCAAACATGGCTGTGCTTTTTGGATAAAGAAAAATGTTCAATAGGCTTGTTAGATTTCCAATAGCATCAAACGATGGCTAGATTGGCTGATTATTTCATTGTGGTGGGATATGATCGCGAAAAGACAGGTGAGTTCCAAAATTTACTTATTTCAGCGTGGATACAACATTGAGAATTCCTTTTTTTGTGAGGCCATAACACTGAGACAATACTGCACTAGGATATCCAGGTTGGAGCCTTGCCACTTTGCGCTTGATAGTTTCACATTGAAATGGTGAATATTTAATACACAGTTATACATTTGTCGGACATTAATGCTGCGATGCATGCTGTCTGTAATCAGATACAAAAAAGAAACTAACTATGCCGTCAGATTTGGAATGTATTACAACTATACCTAGATTAAAGTTTCCCTCAAATGAGTCAACCTGTCATTCCCTTTTCTAAGTGAATGACAAGTCGATGTGATTGCGGTAGGTTATATATACAAAGGCATGTATTTCAATTCAAAAAGTTTAGCAACATTCCTACCTATCACAAACGATATTTACGACCTCCTTCCTGAGCCACACACTCGGCAGCGGTTTAACTAGAATACTAAACTATAGACTTATTAAACTATATACTTTAAAGCATTTAAAATATTTGCTTTGGGGTTAACAGGAGTCGGCGTTGGAAACACTATTTTGTGCTATATGTGTTATTTTCTGGTCCATTTTTGTTTACTTTTTCCATATCTTTTCGATAATTCTTTTATGCGGTTAGTTTTTTTCTTATTTATTCCAAACAGGTTGCATCGATATTTTTGTGGCGTTTAATGCGGTGCTATTGGTTTTGCTCCTGTAAAAACAACACGCTGCTCCTTTAGTGTTGTATTGGGGACTAGAGACCGACGGGTGCGCGTGTCGCTACTGCTGAATGGGCGCTTTCCTGGGATACTTCCTCTGCTGTGCGAAGGCGATTCGTCATCTTTACTGCTAGGAAACATTCGTCATTAAAAAGGCCGGAATGAGTAGTGCATCTCCCAGGGGTGCGCTGGTTATACTGTATGCCACTCTGAGCAAAGGCCTAGAATTGCACGTCTCATCAACGCTGATTTGTGCTTTTTTTCTGTAAAATCTGTGCAAAATGAAAGCGGTGCATTACTAATTTCTGAAGATATATGCACGTTATCCTTAATAGAAAGTATTTCATATCATTCATAAATGACGTATTAGTAGCAGTGGTAAGGGTGGTAGTAATAGCGATAATGATAACTGTTTTATCAGTAGTTATTTTAGATTGTTTTTTTCACGAGGGGGCAAATATGTCAGCTATGGCTGTACAATAATAAAATCTGCCAGATTTTTGGGTGTGCATTTAGCTTTTACTGGAAAAGAATCTCCTATGTTGCTGAACTCGTTAAGGAAGAGCATTATGCAGTGTCAGTATGCATTAATATATGAAAACACATGTGGAGTGCAATAATGAGTATAATAGTTGTGTTATTAAAGTAGAATAACTCACTTCAGGTAATTTACCTTATATTGTTTTAAAATTTGTGTACTGGTCGGTTACTAGCTGGAAATGAAATATAAGTATTTTGTGAAACTGGAAAGAATTACCATGCATTAACCTTATATTCTAGTTGGTGTAGAACCAAAACATGTAATCTTTAATGATTGGTGTAGTATAATTGTAATAATAATACTTGTAAAAATGTGCGCTGTTTGTGAATTAAACAATTATTCAGAAATTAGCAAGATAACTGAATCAGCAGGCCATTGTTTACTGATTACGTCACCGTTTTCAGTTGGCTGTGTTCGGATAAATATGAGTACTGAACACAATCAGAAGAATTTAAAGAATTTTAATATATATCCTTAAACAAGTTTATTCTTGGAAATATACATTTACCATTAGCTTTTTAAAAATACACTTGTATTTCCCTGTTGATTGCACAATGAGGTCAGAAACAGAAAGTTCCATTGCTGTTTGGAAATCAGTACCTGAGTTTTTCATTGCTGATGGGGTATCAAAATCCTAACTTTGAGAAGTTCTTTTCAGTCATGTGATTGGAAAAAGAAACCATTCAAACATGTGTCCTAATTATTTATTAAATAAGTAATGTGTCCTTGCTAAGAGCAGGACCCAAATAACAAGGAACAATCTGGAGCTAAGGGGAACTGAATATTTCTGTCTCTCTATGTTTCCAAAATATGCTGTCCTTGCAGAATTTTTCTAAAAATCTTAATATTTAATCTAATAAATACTTCATTCTATAATTATCAGATAGACGCTTAAGCTTTCAGTTGAGCTAGCCTTTCCGTACTCCATACATGTGATTTATTCATGACTTACAGGCTATGTCCGACCATGGCCATTTGAGCCTAGTACATGGAGAATATCAGTAACATTAGCTTGCATTGTCGCAAACTATAAACCAAATGCATGACTTGCTGTAAAGTTTGGAAGGTAGATTAGCTCAAGGGGGGTCTGATCTGCTGGTGAGGCTAAGTGAAACAGTTAATGTAATAATCAAAACAAAGCATTTGCATTTTTTTGTTTGTTTGTTTTTCCGTAAAGATGTAGAGAGCATTACCCATACAAATGGTTTTGTTTCAGGATGTAATTTACAACTTAAATAGTTTAAGGAGTCACTGGGCCGGTGGGGGCAATTACATTGTGCACAAGGCTTAGGGATTTTTACTGCACAGTCACTTGTTATTGTTTAGCGGCGGTAAAAAAAAAAGGAATTTCTGCTGTCTTGATATGTGAATGTAGTGCACATTCCTGCGGTCCATTATCTGGGGGTCAAGACAGATTCTGCGAAGGGGTTTGAACTTCAGTGAATCATACCAAGTAATTTACTTTAAGATGACCTTAGAGTATGTGTACCAAACTTAAGATTGTGCTTTTGAAAATAATTCAGATGAAGAACGTATATACAGGTTACTTTTATGATTTGGTAATCACAACCAAAAGAATGTTACTTAAAATATTAAGACTAAGATACCCATTCATCCATCTTCCAGCTGCTTAACCTAGTCTGGATCGCAGAGGACCTGAAGCCTGTTCCAGTTTGTGGATCATTCTGATTGGGACGCCAGTCCACTGCAAGACACATACATACACATAAAAATGGGCTATTTAGTGAAGCTAATTGCTTGTATTTGGAAACCCAAGTATCTGGAAGATAGGGTGAGATGGGGAGAACATGCCAGTTCCACACTTAGAACAGAGGTGAGCTTCGACCTACCATCACTGGAGGTGTGGTGCTAGCATGTCATCCTCTAATATCAGCCGTCTACACTTAATAAATTTTAAAAGCCAAGAGTCTGCTAAAAACTGAACTTTGCTGTCCGCCTCATGGTTTCTTCACTACTCAAACCATAATAGCTCCAAGGCTAGGAACGACAAATTATTGAATATCTTTTAATTATGTTTTGTGTGCTGTAAAATGTTATTAACATCTCTTTGCAGTGAAGTCACAGTCTTTAGCAAGCCAGCCTGTGTAATGAAGTCACAGAGACACAGGCTAGCCAGCCAACCAACCTGTGTAATGAAGTCACAGAGACTCTAGTCAGCCAGCATATGTAAAGAAGTCACAGAGACACTGTGAGTGAGCCTGTGCAATGAAATTGTAAGCCTCATTTCCACCAGCACGGTGGTAGTGCTGGTCTTGGACATTTTCCCAATCCGGCACTGGTTCCAGGCGTTTCCACCGCATGGCCCTGGGCCAGAAAAAACAGCTCCGGCATGGGGCCACAGAAAAGCTGAACTCAGAATGTGGCACCATAATGTCAGCGAAAGTGTGACGGGCTATAGCGTCCAAACCTTCCATACACCCGGAATATAATATGTCTAATAGCAGCGGTGCTGGCAGTGAAACGACTTGCCAGCTTATTAGCGGAATATGGTTACTTTGTTTTTTTTATTCTGAGAAAAATTAAAGAGTGATCTGTTGGCCGGATTTAATAATAAAATATAAGTATTTTGCAGGCTGAGTAAATAAAATATTATGGTGTTTGGGTGGCAAAGACACCATTTGGCGGTCAGTAGAGTTCAGTTTTTAGCAGACTCTTTCATTGTGCGACCCTTAAAAGGACATCGGTAAAAGAGCAAGCAAGAGTAAACTCACTTACACATAAACAGGGTGCCTATATGGAGACAAAAGTGGATGCAGGCAGTAGGGACAAGGCGCAAAAAGTCATGCTCCGGGAACTTTTTTTTTCAGTTTGGCAAAATAAATCCAAAAATCGAAATACAGATGAACCTTTACTTCACTTTAATTTCCACCTACATAACATTTTTGTTCCGTTTGGTTTTTTTAAACCGGTGGAAATGCAGGCTGGTTCTCAAAAGACACTTACTGAGAACCAGCCCGGCACCAGCTCAGTTTTGGTGGAAACCAGCTAATCGATGCTCTAGTCAGCCAATTAGGCTGTGTAATGAAGTCACAGACACACTAGTCAGCCAATTAGCCTGTGTAATGATGTCAGAGACACTGGTCAGCCAATTAGCTTGTGTAATGAAGTCACAGAGACACTGGTCAGCCGATTAGCCTGTGTAATGATGTCAGAGACACTGGTCAGCCAATTAGCTTGTGTAATGAAGTCACAGAGACACTGGTCAGCCGATTAGCCTGTGTAATGATGTCAGAGACACTGGTCAG
>JABFDZ020000089.1:40439-59114 GCA_019775955.2 Pollimyrus isidori | reverse complement strand
CAGAGACACTGGTCAGCCAATTAGCTTGTGTAATGAAGTCACAGAGACACTGGTCAGCCGATTAGCCTGTGTAATGAAGTCACAGAGACATCAGTTAGTGAAGCAAACATTAAGCTTTGCAAAAGGTAGGTTAGTAAAAACAAAATAATCAAGTATACCTGGTTATGATAATTGGTTATGAACGCTTTTCAGTTAGCTGGATACCTTATGAAGCTGACATATCCCAATTAATATTCCAGTTTTGTCAGTCAGCACAATGGTAACACAAATTAAATTCTTTGTGATACTCTGACTGTCCTTTGTACATGTTATGACACATGTATCTAGGGGCACTTAATTTTTCAATCTGAATTTTTAAAGTTTTTGATGATCTGAAAAAGCCATGAGAGCTTGATCTTAGTGGGGTGGTTTTCTGTTCCATTGATGAAGTGTGTGTGTGTGTGTGTGTGTGTGAGCAAGTGGGTATACCTTATCTTATGGGGACACAATGTCTCCACGACTTGATGAATACCCATTTAAAAAAAAAATAAACATCTGTGACTGCAATGCAAAAACTAAAAATGTTTTGTATTTTGCTTGGTTACTTATGATTATGGTTAGGGCTGGGTAGGAGTTAAGGTGGTCATACTTAGCGTTAGCATTTTTCCCATACAAATGAATGAGCAGTCCCCATAAAAATATTTTAACCCGACATGTGTGTGCGTGTATAGTTTGTGTGTATTTGGGACATGATGGCTATACCATATAAATCAGTGGGTTTTGGAGTGTGTCAGGTTCCACAGAGTGTGCCTTCTTTCACTTGCCTTGGCTTCCTGAAAGACCGCCCCCCCCACTTGCATTTCTGGACCTACAACTGATTCTTACTTGAATAACTGTTGTCTTGAGTCATTTATGGACAATGTTAGATATCTGTTTGTCTAACCTTCTCATCCTTTATCAAAAAGTACCGGTGGACAAGGGCTGGAACACCATTTGGCATGGTTGGTTGTGTATCTTGGCAGGGCACCAAAATGAGCTGCTGGAGTTGTAATGTGCGGGTCAACAAGGACATGAGACCCCTTGTGGGGCACGCTGGATGTCAGGTATATGTGCTGTGCATTGCCATCAAGCACCAGATTGACTCCTTCAGCAGAAACCAGATAAATCCGGCTGTATCCAGTGTTCAAAAATCCCATCTACATTCTGCTGGATAAAGTACAAGTACCTAGCTTTTCAGTTTATGCTAAGGCTATGTAGTTGCTTACAATGTGGGTTTTTGCTTTAGGTAATGAAGCTGTCTTACCTAGCCACCGTCGTGGTGATTTTACCTTTTCTTGCATTGTCAGGCCTGAGTTGGAACGGGTGAGTCAGGAAAGCATAAACATAAACCGTTTTCATTAATTGTGGAGAAACAAGGATTAGGGTAGGACTTTTGTACCTCATTTTATCATGTAAAAGTCAATCTGTTCCTCCTTTAAACAAGATAATGATTCTCTTGATAAACCCCAGGTATGTTTTCATTTGGTACATTTGTTTGGTAACATTATATGTCCTTGTCAGGTAAAGGTCACATACTTGATTAAGGTAAACCTTGTGTAATTGGGTCTTCTGTGAAGATTACAACTGTTTGTAATACTCGTAGCTTTGCCATCTCCTGCAGTATGTTTTCATCATTGTCCTGGCATGGAATGCTAGTGTCTCATTGCACTGGCAGCACATGGTGCATAGGTATGCTGTTTTCCAGGAGCTGATGAAAAGAGTCTGTAAAATTGTTCAGGCAATAAACAGTAATTTGCAAGAGAGAAATCCAAAAATCTACTGTGCAGTGGGCTTTTGTAATGACAATTGAGCCTTTCCTTTGAAAAATAATGTATTATAAATGCACACTATTCAGTTTCAAAGGAATAAAGGTAATGACACTTGACTCTTTTTACACTATTAGCATTTACTAAGCAATATGAATGTGGAGCCAGAAATCACATCTGGAATGCTCTTAGGAAACCAAACATTTTGGCGATTCAAGCATGCAAGATTTCAATGAATGGATGAAATCTTTAATGAGCAAATAGAACAAAACTGCAAATGTAATTACCAGTGCTGTGCAGCTGATAGGAAAATGGGGAGGTTTGCCTGGATCAGAAGCCAAATGTCAGAGCCTGCTTAGGAAAGTGCTGGCCCATACTCATAATAAGGAATGGCTAATTGTACCCCTAAAAATGACTTATCAGCACATCATTTTTTGGACTGTTTCAGATATGTTTCAAGGGATCAACATGTTATGAATCATGAAGCTGGAAGTACATTTTCATGGCTTGCCTATGTATTTTGTCAGCCAACATAATGGAAAGATTTCAGTTATGGTTGATCTGTTGTCATTAAGTAGCGTTTTTCATAGTCAGTGTTTGTTTTATTTCTTCATGACAGTAGATGATGTAATAACAAACACACACTATAGTGCTCAAGAGGCCCCGAACAGGTTTTTCAGATTTGACAGGAAGTTAATAACATAAATTCTCTTGATGTGATTCAGATGCTGTTGGGTCGTTTTTGTCTAGAATTCAGTTTTGGCAGAATTTTCAGCCGCATCACTTTTCAGCTACCTCCTTTAAATTTGTACACAATTTAACATGCGCGCTGCAAGTTAAGGTGAAATTCGGCAATTAAATTAAGCATCCATCAATTTATAAAACGTCTTAATACGATTTATAGATAAGGTCCATGTTGGCTGATTTTCCCATTGTTTGTATGTGTGTCCCCACAATGTGGTAAAACCTGTGTGTGTCTGCCTGCTGAAGTGTGTGAACCTGAAAAAAGAGCACCTCATTCAGTAATGTCACTATTGCTTATATCAGACGGATGTCCAGTAGTAAGGATGTGACTTTTACTGAGGCGCTCACCTATAGACCAAACTAGACCTGGGAATCTTGGATTCTGCCTGTATTTTAGAAATACCTGTGGACTATATGAGCTGTGTGATTCCGATCTGAACAGAGAGCCACCATGAGTGCTGGGTGCAAAACTAAAATTTCTTCAAGTTAAGAATTCTTTACCCAGAATGGCTTAAAATCCAAGCAACACAGCTTTCGGCGCAACTAAAATTAATCTGTGACTTATTCATGGAAAGAAATAAAGTCGTCTGCTTTATATGATGTGAATTGTTTTGTTTAATCCCAGTCTGCTGTATTTTCCTACTGGATTTTCAGCCTGAACTGTTGCAGCTAACAATTTATTACCCAAATGTATTACTATACTGTCATTTCTTTCTAACCATAAAAGCCTACGTTCATTCATTAAAATAGCTTTATGGTTAAACTCATAAAACATGTATAAGTATCAAAGTTAGGAATGGGTGACACTATTAAACTGCAAGATCCTTATTTATGGAAGCCCTGAAGGGCAAAACACACCAGCAAACATAAGAGCGCATCAGCAAAAGGGGAAACATGCCAGCAAGTACGAAAACACAACAACATTAGTGGCACTGAACACGGAAAGGGTATGTACTGTACCTACTGATCATCGTGCTTGTTGCTGATTGGACAGGAGACCTGTCAATTGGCTGACAGTCAAACCTATAGTTAATGCGAAGTTACAGTATCTCACAAAAGCGAGTACACTCCTCACATTTTTGCTACTATTTTATTATATCTTTTTATGGGACAACACTGACAATGTGACACTTTAATAAAATGTAAAGTAGTGAGTGTACAGCTTGTATAACAGTGTACATTTGTTGTCCCCTCAAAATAACTAAACACACAGCTATTGATGTCTAAACCGCTGGCAACAAAAGTGAGTACACCCCTAAGCGAAAATGTCCAAATTCTGCCCAATTAGCCATTTTCCCCTCCCCGGTGTCATGTGACTCGTTAGTGTTACAAGGTCTCAGGGAGCAGGTGTGTTAAACTTGATGTTATCACTCTCGCACTCTCTCGTACTGGCACCTCACGTCAGAGATCTCTCTACATAACGATGGCCTGGGCTATAAGAAGATTGCCGATACCCTGAAACTGAGCTGCAGCATGGTGGCCAAGACCATACAGCGGTTTAACAGGACAGGTTCCAATCAGAACAGGCCTCACCAGGGTCCACCAGAGGAGCTGGGTGCGCGTGCTCAGCATCGTGTCCAGAGTGTTTGAGTGCTGCCAGCATTGGGGCAGAGCTTGAAGGGGTGGGGGGTCAGCCTGTCAGCCGCACACTGCATGAAATTGGTCCACATGGCTGTCGTGCCAGAAGGAAGCCTCTTCTGAAGATGATGCACAAGAAAGCCCGCAAACAGTTTGCCGAAGGCACGCGGACTAAGGACATGGAATACTGGAACCATGCGCTGTGGTCTGATGAGACCAAGACAAGGCAGGGAACCATATTTTTCTAACATTAGCTGACTAGATCAAGGTTGATATATCAAGCCGTAACCTTGTTTTAAATCAGCGGTAAAGGTAACAGGTTATTAAAATGATGTCTGATAATACTGTAATACTATACAATATTACTATTGTACTATTGTGTATATACTATATCATATATGTATACATATATATGTGTGTGTATATATGTATGTATAGTAGTATATATGTATTGTGTGTGTGTGTGTGTATATACTATTGTATAGTAATATGATGCTATATTACTATAATACTATACTACAATACTATAATACTATACTATTACATTAAACTACATTTAAAAAGTTTTGTTAGGTTATTTACATGTGCCATTTTCACCACTTTTAAGTGTTTTTAATATTTCTTTTACAGCTAATGATAAGGATGTGTAAAAGTTGCGTTGAAACTATCTACGTGGTGCAGCTGATTATTGTGTAGTAGTTCCTAAACTGAAACGTAGGGGCAGTTTACTTCCACGGCAGGCTACGATAAAACTTGTAAATGTTCGTATCCAGGACAGAACAGTACAAACCTACAAACAATGCAATAAGAGATGGGACAGTAATGTGGAGAGTGGAGCAATAAATATATTCACTATGAACATGTTTGTGCCTGTTAGGAAATGTGCAAAGACCATTGATAAAAGTGCAAACAAATATGCAAATAGTACAGGCAAATGTATGAAGTTCCCCATCTTTCTTGGCAAGGAAACAGGTTCTTCCAGGAGTAACGGATGTTTTCTGGGAGTGGTTGACCTAGTGAGTAACTATTCGAACACAAGAGCAAATAAATCAACATTGAAACAATTAAATTGATCTGCCATTTACTTATGAAACACATTAATTTATATGCGATCAAACCAGATTTGTTTTAACGACAACAAAAATAGACACGGCACTGTAATGTTAACATTACAGCCCAGAACAAAGGTATTTAGTGCCACTAATGTAGTGTTTTTGTAATTCATGGTGTGTATTTGTACTTGTTGGTGTGCTTTTATATTTGCTGGTGTGTTTTGCCCTTCTGGGCTTCCGTACTTATTTTTCTTGTCTGTTTATTATGAATATCTTCTGGAATTTAACTTATTGTTGTGATGTACAGCAATAGTCAAAAGTTTGGACATGTCAAGCTGCCTAAGAGAGTTGCATCACATGACGTGGCCACCTGACTTAAACACAGTAGAAATAGCTTTGGATGGGTTTGACCAGAGAGTGAAGGATAAATGGCAAATGAGTGCTCAGAATACATGTGAGACCTTCTTTTGGACAGCTGGAAAAGTTTCCCAGGAGACCACCTTGTGAAACTGAGGTAGAGGAGACAGCGGGGTCAGTCTGTCCCTGGAGCAGTTGGGGTTAAGGGTCTTGCTAAAATGCCCAATGGTAGGATCACTCTGCTGACCACGGGATTTGAACCAGCAACCTTTTGAGTCCCAACCCGCAGAGCTGCCACTCACACCCAACAAATTGTTTTTTTAAGATACATAATCAGTAAATAATTCCATCTCTGTTATTTTATGGTTTTGATGTCTTTATAATTATTATAAAATGTAGAGAATAAGTGCAAATTTTCTGAGGGTAGGCTTGTCCAAACTTTAGCTGAACTATAATTGGGGAAATGGAATATACTAAGAAAATGTGGGGCAAGATTAGAAGTCAAAATCAGAGAACACTTTCAATGCACTTTCAATGACTTGTGCTATAGCCACTCATCACTCTTTTATTCCTATGGCAGAATTTTTTCATCTGCTTTGTGTCAGATTTTAATAGTCAAATTAGTGTCTTATTATGAAAATGTACAGCAATGTTTTTTTTTTGCCCAGGTACCCTTGTGTTCCCATATCCTTGATTCATTCATGATTTTAGGCATAGTCATGGGGCAATTATGCATGGAAATAACAATGAACATTTAGAAATAAAAAGAGAACAGTTAGTGTATATCATTCACCTAATTGCAGGGTTAGTAACCCTAACCCTAACACTTAAAATGACACTGGAATGACACGTATGGTTTCCCGTGCAGCATACTCTCTGCTTTCCTGCATAGGCTACAGGCACCTCCTCATCAGCTTTGCAAGATGGGTTGATGAAGTGAACACAAATTCTTGGATATGAATAGACTATTATTAATTTTCATTAGGGGTAACCCGATCCACTTTTCTTTTGGTTCCCTGATCCGATCCATTCAGTATTCATATCTGCCAATTCTGAGTCTCGATCCAATCTTTAAATAATATTTAACTATACATACATACACAGAAGGAGTTTCCACATTTTTGTCTGAATAAGCATTGTGATTTCTCAGTATTCTTCCTTACTGTATGTTTCCACAAGGCCTACAGTAGTAAGATTTGTTCTCTAAAACAATGCTCTGTTGCAACCTCCTCTCGGAAGGATGGCATTGCAGACATCACTGGTAGTTGTTGGGCCACTTTAGCTTTCCAATTTAAAGAATTTTGACATACAGTAGCTGACATATCCTTAATCAGTCGTTTCAAGCCAGATGCCTCGCTTACTGCAACCTGTAATGAATTCTTACAATCTGCACAACTGATGCAGGAAATGAAATAGATCGGTCTTGGGATTGGGTTTTGTCATAGCCGATATCAGTCAATTAAAAAATCCCTGGATTGGCCCTGATTCAAATGTTTGATATCGGATTGGGACATCACACATTTCAATGGGCTGTTACTGCATATATTGTGTTGTCTTGATCAGAGAATCTTGCTGAAACATGCCCTATAATTAAGCCAAATATTTAAAGTTTAACAATATGTTTTTGTATGGCGAAGTCATGTTTTTGAATGGGAGTTACTCCATATATTTGTCCATATATAGTTCATATATATATATATATATAAAATCATAGCATACACTGATGGTCTATTAGACACTCTTGCCTCATACCTGTGGCCAAACACATTGGGGTTTTTGTCAGTGTAATTCTTGTGAAACTAGAGACTCAGGGTCTAATTTTTTTTAGTTGCAATGAGACTAATGAAAACAAAACACAGCCGCTCGCCTTGGCCAGGTTATGATAACATGGGAGCTGCGATGTGTGATTTTGATTAGAGAGGGGACACTGGCGTGCAGGGCAGACTGGAGCATCCTTTGAAAAAGAGAACACAGAAATTAAATTAATAGCTGGAGCGTGTATACTGAACTGTGGCTCCCTTTTCGGATCTGAGCTTTGCATTGAGGTGAGTTTCTCAGGGCTTGATCGAGAGCAGACGTGCACCTTCACCATCATAATTCTAGTGTGTTCAGCAGTGGCAGCAAGCCACAGAGTGTTCTGTCTACCCGCTAGACGTGGTGATCCCACTGACCTGCTTTTGTCTCCCACTGTTTCTCCAATGATGGTGCTGCTGTACTGGAGACAGATATGGCCTGTAGTTTGACCCAAAATGATATTGCAGTTGAGTACTGTCGCACACTTTTGCTAGGCATTTGAAATAAAGGCCGAATTGAATCAAGCCAAACAAATCTTTCGTCAAAACACGATCTTATCGTTATCGAGCAGATTGTGCGTTAAGACATTCCAGACTTATTTTGTGTGAATCGCTTTTGACCTTCATTTGGTCTTAATGTTTTGTTTTACAGTCAGGTTTCAATTTTAACTTTTCCAGATAGCTTTTAATACAGGGCTGTCTGTTATAGCTGCTTGGATGAAGATAATCTTTTTTCTGTTATTTGCTGACCTCTGAAATGTGAACTAATCTCAGCTATGATATGTGAGCTAAAATAAAAAAACAAAATTTTCCATTATATGTCTTGCTTACAGAGTTGGCTGCATGGAATGACTTTCAAGGTAAATAATTGGCTGAGTAATGGTGCAGTTTCAATGTTTACATGATGCTAATTTATTTCTGTATTCCTCTTGTGGTGGTGTTAGCCCTCTAGTGGAGAGTGGTGAATAAGGATCTATATGCTAGCCTTCCCTGCACCTGTTCATGGTGGAAGTCAAACCAGGTTAGTTAGCTTACGTGGAGATGACGAAAGTTGGGTAATAACTCTGGGAATCTCAAGCTGCTTGATATGGAAGGCTGATTTATGAAGCATTTTTGCTGTTTAGACAAAGGCCAAAAAAAATAATGAAGGATTTTCAGAGAGACGGAACATCTGTTGGAATCAAGGGAGAATTCAATCAGTCAGCATTTGTTTTGGAGACTGTAACAATCACACATTAAAACGATCCCTTAATGCAGCACGTGTAAGTGTGTTCAGCCAGCATTTATGCAGTTAATACTGTATCTATCAGCCCATAACTCTCCTGCAGTTTTTCTTCAAAACATCTTTAGGTCAATGCACACCTCTAAAGAGATCCAGGAATGTTGAACTTGACCACGCTTACTTATGCAATTCTACCTACGCAAATGGTTTGAGTGCCATTGTGCGCAAACATTGTGCAGTGTGCTATGCGCACTGACTGTGTTGAAAGACTAAGACTCTTGTTTCAGATCATGTCCTCCAAGCTTATATGCACTCTGATTGTTCCTCTGGATGGTGCTTTTAAAGTAACTAGCTGGCGATTGCGTAGTTTCATATAACTCGACAAAAATCTAACTTTTTAGTGAAGAAGGAGTAGCTTAAAGTATTCATGCCCAGCATATAGAATTGAATAGTGGTGCCTTATTTATCCATATGGGGAAATGATCTTTTCATTTGTGCCAGCTTTCTGGCTGGGAGATACACAGATGCATATGGTTGAATGACAAATAAGGCTTTAACCAAATGAAAAATGTCAGGTTGTGAGGCCAGATCTCATTATATTTTACAGTTATTTTTAACCTTAATAATGTGACCATTTAAGTGTCTGAAATGCATTAGATATCGTTATTTGTATTGAATGGACGTGGAATTCATATGGTTTTGGGACCAGCCTGCCACCATCGACATTGCAGTGAAGTATTTTTTGAGTTCTTTTTCAGCCTTTGCAAAGATGTTGTAAGAGTGGACCTGATCAAATTTTGAGACAAATCACACCAAAACTGAAGCAGTGCCACATAGCTAAGATAAAGATGGGTTGATTAATGGCTTTATCCTTGTGAACAGGATAACGGTATTTGTTATTATTACTCTATTTACAAAGTTTGATCTTTGATAGAGCTTGTTATTACTTCAGAAAAACATTACACGAATGAAAAGCTACAAGTGAAAATATTCCCCAAGATAGTCCCCAAATCAGCCCAAAACTGGAACTGCACTACAGAGGGCAACAGAGAGCAGAAAAGGAGCCTCCGGCTACTATCTAATTCCATATATCTATATGCGAAATTCCCAGAAATACTGTACAGGTCAGAGGTTTTCAAACTGTGAATGATTTTTTCAATATTCTGTAATAAAGTTTATGTTGATTCTTCATCACTAGCCTTTCTGCTCAGCAGATTTCATTGGTAGCCGTACAGTGGCCAGTGTGGGGAACTTGACTAAAACTACCACGGGGGATTTAATCCTATCACTAGGGTTGGGTGTCATCACTGATGTCCCAGTTCACAAGGTCCTGTATTCATTTGAATTTCAATTTGATTTGATTCAATATTAACTGTGATGTGCAAAAGTTAGCCCAAATTTGCCATATTCTTATGTTTATTAAATTTGGTTAGCAGAACACACCGCATGCTCCTGTTTTGGTGAATCATGGAAGCTATAAGCACTAAAGCGACGGTGGATAAATCCACATCTTAGCAGTGTCAGCATATTTTGAAAGGGGAGATATTGTAGATAAACAAGTTAAAAAGACGTCAGTATTGTGGCACTCCTTTTTGAAGTTTAACATCAGGTGTTGATTAAACATATCAATTCAGCATATCTTTCACTTTTGGGCTTCACAGTACACCTCTCTTTAATACTTCAGATGTATTACTAATCTGCTTATCAGATTGTTTACTCACACCTACATTCATATTGTACCAAAAAGCCGGCCTCCGGACAAATTTTTACATCTGTTGTGTAAAGTTCTGCAATCACGTCGTACATGTCAGGACTCATTTGTGTCTGCTGGTGCAACTTGTGGCAACACTTCCAGCTTATTTGACACACTAATAACAAAGTTCTGCTTGGCTATAGTTTATTTCTGATAAAAACCATCTCATTTTTGTTCCATATGTACCGTAATTCTAAGCACAAATATTTCAGACAACCGCAATGTGACTTTATGCAGCCCAACGTTCAGTGAAGCTGCTCCCACCATGATTTTTAATTTGTTTTTGTCTGCCATCTTATGTAGGGGTAACATTTCACAAGTCCATGAGAAAAGGCCGTACACTGTAAAAGGCATACATTAAAAAATTTATTGATAAGTTTGGTTTAACCCAGCTTTGTGTATTTTGGATAAGTGTGGAGAGTGTGTAAGGTAGGCTTTTAATAATAATATTTTCATAGTACTGCGATATTTTGTTTTGGTCAAGTTTATCAGGACGTGGACCTTGCCACCCCCCCAGCACACTAAGTTACAAAACCAAGCATTAAACATTCTTTTATTTGTAAATACTGTTCATGTTGATTGTATTTAATCCTGTGTACATAATATAAATAAGAACATACATGTTTATTGTTTATTTTTTCATGTTATACAAAGAGAATATGTCACTGTAGTAGTACATTGAAGTGTTCTGGGAAACTTAATGTTACAGTTTGCACTTGTCCCGTATTTTGCACGATTGCTCCTTGTTGAAGAATAAAATTATATAAGAATAAAATTATGTCCATTTTAAACCAACAATTTTTATCACCATGGACCCAGGGAGGTGGGGGGGTTATTTCTTAAGATTGAAAGTGGCAGCCAATGTGAGGACGGATAATTTGATTGAGTGTTTCCATTCAAGCAATGACTCTGTGAGGATAAACCATGATATTCTGGGCAGGCTGATTGATGCAAGGTAATTTTTGGGTCATCAGGAACTGGCATTTAATGGACAGGAAGAGAATGAAAACTCTGACAGCAAAGGAAACTATAGATGTCCTTTTCCACTATGATGATGTTCTGGCTTTTACTGGTGTATTTGAATTGCAATGTAACAAAGCAAAACAGTCTGTGTAGCCCTACTCATGAAAATATAAGCCATATTCATAAAAAATATATGTAAATATATAAACGTTTATTAAATTACCATAAAGTATCGTTTTCGTCCATTAAAAAGTACAGGAGAATAAATTTGAAATGGGAGCCATATTACTCATTATTATAAAGATCTGGGCTAAGAAGGGTATGCATATATTGCTTATTACTATACGAGTATCAAGCAGGGGTGGAAAGTAGCAGAGTAGATTTACTTGTTTTTTTATAAAATAAAAATAGTATTAATCTCAGGAATTGTTGCTTTCTAATCTAAGTCTGTTACAGAGTTAAAAATCTTGCATAAACCTACACCTAGACATAAACCTATCTGCTGTTTCTTTGTACCGGTCAACGTTGGAAGATATTGCCTGGCTGCACTTGGGAGCTTTTATTTTCTAGTTAAAAAGGGGTGACGGTGGGTTTTACGTTAAACTGCATCGGGCTGTACAAGAGGTCCTCCAACTGGCGGGAAAAATCTGCAGGTTAGTGGCAGGATTGGCACTCCTTCCACTGGATAAGTATCTCACACAGTCTGAGGCAGTGGACAGGACATTTTTTCTGCTTTCTGTGGGAGCAGCTGTGCTGTAGCCGCCAGCCACCTACAGGAAGGCTGCACGCATCATGAGGAGGACTGGGGAAAGTCCTCAGGAAGCTCAATCGTGGAGGAGCCGAAACTGCCAGAGAGCTAATGGGGTCAGGCCCATTGGGGAAAGGGAATGGTGTGGTGCTGAGGCATCACCCGCTATGCGGAAGCACTCCAGTCCTAATTTGAGGCGGCTCATCCTGTCTTTGGCAGTGAGTGTTTTTTGATCTATATGTGTTGTGCCGCTCTTTTTCTTTTATGCCTGTTTGCCCTTAAGGTTTCCGTGTTGGACAGCATGAGGCTTACAGGGCAGAGCTGTCGCCACAAACCTCCAGGACCGGAGGCTCAAATCCCACCTCTCTTCTATATGTGTGGAGTTGCCATTTCTCTCGTCTTGTGTGGGTTTCATTCTCGTACTCTGATTTCCCGCAGTCCAAAGACATTGGTGTTTCCAATAAAGCCCATATAGTGTGATTATATACAGTATATATGCATGTGTCCTGTGATGAACTGGCAGCCTGTCTGGGAAAACACCCCTGCCAGAGGCTCCTGATAACCCTGACCAGCATAAATGTTTAGAAGATGGATGGAGAAACTAGGGATTGATTTTAATCATATGTCACATAACGCTTAGGGGTAATGTTGTTATAAGCTGAGGATGACGATCAACTTTTAGTATTTAAAAACACAGGCACTAAATACTTCTTGTCATGCATGGCAAGCATCTTAAAATAAATCTAAGACCATAGAAAAGTGAGGTCAGGTTGGGGAGCTTGTACCCACCACATGACAAAACCCCAAAGGCCGGCGCGCTTTACAGTCCCACCCTCTGGAAATTGCTATTTGGCACACCCAGGTGTAATGTTGGCATCCCCTAGACCTGGTCCAGCTGCGGGGGTCTTCAGCAAAGAGGATTCTGCAAGCTGGACCACCCTCAGGGAATCACACCTCATGACGGCAGTGCCGCGACAGTGCAGATGACATACCTCATTCAGGACACCCTGAGCAACCACTCGTATGAGACGGATTCTCTGGAGAGACATAGCAGCAAAGGAGCCCAGTCTTCGTCTCAGCTCACCGGGTAGCGTCCATGTCTGGCAGGGGAATGTTCATAAGGTTGCATTGCCTCCTGATTTTGGCAAACTATTTTGTAGTGTAGAACACTTTCTGTAATGGTTAAGACAATCTTTGCGCTACAACGCTTTTAGGAAAAGCCCTTCTTTTGTAGTGAAAGTAGAATCTTTTCCATAGTGGAGGTTTCCATAGTGGAGGACAAAGGATTGCTTTTGGTTTTATAACCGACCTGCAGCGTTTATAATTCATTATTAAATCTCCGCCACAGATGGATCTTTTAATTTGGTTAGAATAAAAAACAATGTAACGTCGTTCTGCTAGGCTCTAAAAGTTCCACCAATGACAAGCCCCCTCCCATGCTTGGCAAGTGACTCAGAGGTTAGCCAGTTATCGGTAGTCAAAAATATACTGGTATTGGTAAAAGGTATCTTTGTAGCTTCAGTAAAAGCAGCCAGTCAGGACATGTTTCCTGATTGTGTTTTTTCCTGTACAGTTCGGTAGTTAGCCTTTTGAACAATTAATACAGTATTGTTCTGTTTAATAATAACAATAAAATTTGTGTTCTGAGATTCTGCTTTATTGGTATTCTGTCGTGAGATTTAACAAGCTGGGCTTATGAATGCCGCTGCTTTTCCAAGCCTGAATGTGATGAGACTTTCTGCCATTGAACTGCTGCTCTCCATACTTTCTCCAGTTGTCTATACTTTTTCCAGTTTCTCTGGAAATGACCCTTCCAGTCCTCCTGAAAAACTTACATGGTAGCTTCACATGTTTCAGCAACATCTAATTGCTAGCACTACTGATTTCATTAATAAAATCTTTTTTTTCTCACAGTTCAGTGGGGTAAATGAGTTTAACTCTGCACCTTTTATTAATGAATTCAACTTGAAGTTTTATGCTGTGCAACAGCTTGACTTACTGTTGAAAGCAAATATGAAAAATGTTATAAGCTGGAGTGTGGATTGGTTTTATTATGTACAAGACTGCCTGTCCTGTTTTTATGTGATGATCATTTACAGTTTTTATATTCCTACAGTCATGCAGTGATATTATTTGATTTATTATTTCTACTAAAATCAGTTTGCCTGTTAGCCATCCATCTTGGTAATACTTATTCTGACCGGGGTCATTGGGCGTAGTGGCTGTCCCAGGCAGCACAGAGGAGGCACATCCTCTGGACAGGACACCAGTTTAGCGCAGGGTGGGTGCACTCACGTATAGTCCAGCAATGCCAGTGGGAGAAGGCCAGCAGAACATGGGGAGAGCATGCCTCCTGCTTATGAGCAGGCCGGAGCTGGGATTTGACCTCCGATCCTTGGTGTTATAAGGCAGCGATGCTATCTGCTAGTCCCCAATGCTGGCCTCATTGGTTGCATATGCTCCGTAACATTCTGACAGATTCCAGGCTCATTGTGTCGAATGCAGGATATAATTCCTGGTCCCCAGCATCTTGTTTAGTTTCCAGCTCAAATTCAGGACGTTTCCTTTGGTCAGGGTCACATTTTTACAGTTTTGATTTGCTGGGTCACCGCAGAGATTAATCACATGACGTGGCCCATGGCCTGAATACATGAGCTGGTCAAGATGTACGATTTATGCTCTTAGAATATGAACTGGAAAAAAATGATATTTAAACCTCTGATCCAATGCATTTTAATCAAAAGATGTAGTGTTCCCCCCATACTGACGATTTAATGTTTCCAGTGTGCCTTGGAGCAGGAATGAAACAGGAATGCTTGCAGCCGTACAGCACAGACATTCTGCAGACAGGCAGCAGGTTGTACTTGTTGTACAGACACAGCATGAAAGAAGCACCATACACAAATTTGATTCCGTTAAACGAAAGCACTGGTACGATTTGTACTAAATATTTCATTACGTTAGCTGTACAAATAATATATTTTTGTATAATGGCACAAAACTGACCCATTAAAACGTGAAGAATTTCTGAATAGTAAACACCAGTTTAAGGATTAGTGAATATTTACAGTTTCCAGGAAGTGTGGAATGTTGACAGTGTGACAGGGAGGGGTGGTTGGAATGTCTCTCAGCAGGCTGGGGGGGGGGGGACTGGTGGCTCAGTGGATTGTTACTTTGAAGCTGTAATCTGTCATTTGTGTTACAATTAGCATTGATGCTTCAGGATTTTTATTTATCATAATTTAATATTTATTTTATTTAGATACTTTAAAACATCTCCCTCTTCTTTCCATTGATCGTTGAGAATGGATTCTGGCCAGGTTTGAACTGCAGTGATCAAAGTGATGTTTCCAATAATAGAGGCAAAGTGCTTCCCGACTGTCATTGCAGGTGTTTGTCAAAACTTTCCAAATGTTCAATTAAATCCTTAATGATAGGGCAGTTATGGGTTGTTCAGTAATTAAGAATAAAAATCATTTTAATAGTTAGCACTTAAACCTCTAAATAACAGAATATTTATTACATATTTTCCGTATGTACAGATGGATATATTCATAAGTAATGTATATGGGATGTTGTGGACAGTTGGATATACAACATTTTAATGAAAAGCTCTGAGGCCGGTTGCTCAAATTGCCTGAAGATTTTCTTTGAGTTAAGGTTTCCTTAAAATGTTCACTTAAGTAATTAAGTTTTTCTCCTTATCTTGGTCTTAAGGAATTACTTAAAGTTCATTAAACAAAAGACCTTATCAAGCAAAGTACTGTAAGGAAAATAGCTTAAGGTACCTTTGACTGTATCTTAACTACAAAATGGCCAGATTATGGTGATAAACAAAGAAAATGAGAGCATCCTGGGAAGAGTGTTCGTCGACTGGGAGAACCTATTGGATACGCTTCGTGATGAACATTGATTTACTGTACCATTATAAATTTGACCAGTAACCAATTTGAGATTTTATTGATACGTCCCACGACATGTTTATAACTCATTATTAAATCTGGCCAGCAGCTTCACCTTATTTTTCCACAGAATACAAAACAATGTAACATCATTCCATTAATAATCGCTGGCAAATTTCACCGCCTGCACTGGAAATATCAGACAGAATTTATTTATTGAATTCTCCGATAGAAGAATATGGAAATGCATGGAAAAAAAACTATTCATTAATGCATTTTATGTAAGGAGTAAAAAAATAATCATGATTCTATTGTGCATCTCTTCATACAGATCATCACATACAGATCATCACAGCTTTCATGCAAATTGTTTTCTTGAATTTCATACATAGATGCTAGCAGTGAGAACTGACAGAGACCCCCTTGTTTTGATATGAAATCTATATTTGTTTGGCAATTCGATATGTATCACAATTTTTATTTATAGTTTTTCTGAATATCATTTTAGACCTCCATTGAAAGTAAAGATATGGCTGTAAAAGTACACATATTCATCATATTCTTCTTGGTTATGTCATTTTTGGTTTGGGACGCATAATGAAACAAATTAATACATTTTTTGAGACGGGCACATGCTAAATTAACAAATAGGTGTTCAACATGGATTATATGCTAATTGTGACATATGTTGCTGGAAATGTATTCAACATGCTAATTCAACCAAGGCAACACCGTGCAAGTGTGTATACAACCAGAGCAAGACAGAAACGGCCTCTGTAAGTTAGTCTCCCTGTAGCGATGAAGGTGTTTTTCACTGGAAATTCAGATGGGGCTAAAAAAGGGGTGTTTATCAGTACAGATATACGACGACCGGATTTAGTTCCTTAGGATTGTTACATTATACCTTTGAAATGTATTTTACATATTTATTTGTATAATGTGCAAAAAAACATCTCTTGGGTTTTGTTATTCAGACACATCAACAAATGCACTACGTTATATTTGGCTTACAACTATTCCTAATTATGTTTGCACTTTTAATAAACAATTTCAAAACAAATTCTATTTCCCCGCTGTACTGAAATTGCACCTAGAAGCAGATATTCATCCTCATGTCTAGGTGTCCGTTTACTTTATAGAATGGAAAGTTTGCCCAGACTTTGGATTTAAATTCAAATGGTGCTCAAAACGTCTCAGCACTCCCTTGGCCAAAAAAAAAAAAAAGATCTTTTATAATATTTTTCTCCCAAATAAAAACTTTCATAACATACTGTAGACATTTAAATGTCTACAAATGCATTGGATGTTAATTCCTAATTGTTTTTTGCATTTATGATTAGTTGTAATATTAATTGCAATTGTGCCACCATTTCAAATTAAACAGACATTTGCTTGAACACCCTCACAAATTCTTTCCTTGATCTCAATTTTCTGCATACAATTTTAAAAACAAATCAAATTATATGATGAGTTTCATCATATTACAATATTTTCATGGTTTTCCGTGGGTGGCATCACCTGACAATGGAAACTGTGCAAGCCAAACCATGAATTATTTTTTTGTCAATATTTGACTTAGAGCTAATTTAATAACTTTTTCACTGCACCATGAAGATTACTTGAGGTTGTCTTCATAATGTAAAATCTTTTCCACTATTTTCTATCTTATGCCATTGGTTTTATAACCACAGTGCTTTATCATTTTTATGAGTTTAAAGATATCAGACATGGAATTATGCCTAATTTATTAGTGTTTTTTAATTACTTAAATACCAACTTTAATAATTTCCTTACTTATTTGCTAGCTCATTTGTTCAGACGGTTGTACCGCCTGACATTTTTGGACTTTGAAGCATAAAAATGTAACATCTGGATATTATTTGTATGTCTATAAAATGTATTCACATTAAAGAGGCTTCATAAAATAATGATAGACATAGGGCTGAACATGGTTGCCCATGTGGATGCTGAGTAAAATGGGTTAATATATTAATTCATTTATTCTGTTATTCTGTTTCCAGACACCAATGGGTTTTCTGTTTAAAGTTTTCTCATAGGTTCTAGATTTCTTAAGGAAACAGTTTGGATGACAATGATTTGTGGCATTAGAACTTTCTTCAGTGCTTCTTTTTGTACATTTTTCTATTTCTGCATTGTGCAATTTGCTGTAGTGATAGGATGGCAAAGGAGAAGCAGGAAGTACAAAATTCCTGAATGGACAAAATGCTGACATTTGGTCAGAATTAGAGCTTTTGTTCATTAGTGTTCAGAAAATGCATGGCATCTGTTTATCTGAAAGGAGGTTGTAACACTGAGATGCTGTGCATTCTTTCCCATGTTTATAGTTTCTTATAATCTTTAACCTTCATACCTGCAAACATCTCGATTTAATTTAATGTAGGTTTGTCACTAAGGGCATAGCTTTGGGTTGAGCATCTGGGATTTCAGGTCTCCACCCATTTAATGGGGTCCAGGGGATTGTATTGGCTGTTTTTTTATTATTGTGGGGGTTACAACCCCCATCCCCCCATAATTTATTTGGTTGTCACTGTCAGTTGTATTAATAATCCTATAATTTTCCAGGTAATTTAACAAGTAGTCAAGTAATCATTTATGTGATATGTAATTGGCAAGGGGCAGGAAGCAACACCTGCTGAGGCACCGTGTGTGTGTGTGTGTGTGTGTGTGTGTGTGTGTGTGTGTATACACTCACCTAAAGGATTATTAGGAACACCATACTAATACGGTGTTTGACCCCCTTTTGCCTTCAGAACTGCCT
>JABFDZ020000089.1:0-30342 GCA_019775955.2 Pollimyrus isidori | reverse complement strand
GCACATGTCACTTGGATTCTGTGCACATTCTAAAAATACAGACAATGATTTTGTAGAATAGTGGTACCTCGGTTCTCGAACTTAATCGGTTCCGGACTCCGGATCGAATCCTAAAATGATTGAATTTTTCCCATAAGAAATAATGGAAAACCAATTAATTAATTGGTTCCCAGCCCCCCAAAATTACCCCTAAATATGTTTTTCTTTTAGTATTTAAACACAATCGTGTGGGCTCCCCATGTAGTCAGCTGTTTCTGGTTGTTGTCGTGTCTCGAAAGTCCACGTTTCAGTTTGTTTCCCCAGTCTGGTCATTGGGTGCGTTCGACTTCTTACAGCACTGGCTTAAAGCAATGCATTCTGATCCTGACGCAATGCATTACGGTTAGATGCATCTCACCAAGCTACACAAAGTGGAACCGCTTCCATGACGACACACCTTTGCCCTTATTGGAGTTTAGTTACACGCATGATGTTTGTATGAGCAAATGATCAAATAAAAACCACAGCTGAACAGCATCGAGACCTGTTAGAATCTTATATATCTGAATAATGTCCCCCTTGAACAGATTCAGCTCAGCTAACCTCTCCTCATAAGACATTCCTCTAAGACCAGGAATCATTCTTGTAGCCCTAAATTGAGCCCTTTCTAAGGCAGCAATGTCCTTTTTAATGTATGGTCTCCAAACCTGCACACAATATTCTAGGTGGGGTCTTACCAAGGAATTATATAATCATAGCATCACCTCCCTTGACTTAAACTCCACACACCCAGAGCCCAACCCAACATCCTATTGGCCTTTTTTTATTGCTTCTCCACACTGGCAAGAGTGGGACATGGGATAAAGATCCTGCTGTAGCCTCTGTGCTGCTAGTTCATTATCTGCTACACCACTCACCTTGGCATCATCGGCAAATTTAACCAGCTTACTGTATATACTGTTGTCAATATTGTTAACATGAATTAGGAATAACAGAGGCCCTAAAACTGAACCCTGTGGTATGGACACAAGCCCACTGTGACATTGTAAAGCAATCTTATGCAAGCATTTTAATAGAAAATCTAGATTATTCCATTATAAATCAAAAATCAGAAGTGTTGGGAAAGTTTGCAAACCCTACAGACTATTTACAGCATAATAAAACTGTTACATAAATGTCAACAATCTGGTTGTCTTCACTGTCAAGCAACTCAACGTAACAAACAGAAGACAAAAGTAGCATAAGAATAATATTACATCTCCCTTGTCTTTGATGCTATTCTGCTATAATGCTAGACAAATTATTAAACAAACATAAGCAAAAATTCAAGAAAACCTTAGCTTGGGGTGAAGTAAGGTATACGCTAGGTCAGGGGTTACCACTGGTGCAGGAGTCACGAGAATAAGAGTCTTTAGTATTTGCCAAGAATAATAAGATTTCCAGAGTATGTTTATCAAAACTTTAAAAAATGAGAAAAGTCTATGGTAACCGCAATCACAACCAGCCAATTCTGATGTACTGTACCACAGGAAGCCCTCCCCAGATCCACTAAGGGGAGCTCTGTGGGATTCTCTGACAGTGTTATTTTGGGGGTCGTTGGCTGAAAAGTTTGAGAACTCATGCCCAAGTCTACAGCCTGGAATGACCGCAAAGGAGAGAGCGGAGGAACTTTAATTTGAGCAATCAATCCATTGGTGTGATTCCCCTCCCTCAGAAAGAATTTTACAGACAGAATTTCCACCCTCACCCTAATCAGTAACCTTTACCGCAGACACCAAGTCCACTGATTATCAGATTATTGACGTTCCATCGTTTTTAATTCCCTCTCATTTCTTTTTCGGTTTCAAAAAAATTAGCACAGGTGGCCCACTTAGGGGGCCCGTACCCATGTTAGCCAAGGGCCCCGAGAAAAGTAAATCAGCCCCTGACTAAAGTAGAGATACTGGTGAACTGACTACATAAAACTACGATTTTCTTTAAACTACTCTTTATGTACCATGCATATATTTGAAAGCCATAATTGCTTGGGTAAGCGTATACTTTGGCCAAAGAAAGATAATTAAAGTTCATATATGGATCAGTACAAAAAAAAACTCACTCAATTGACAACAATATTTCATTCTCAAATCAAGATTTCATTTGACTGGTTTTTAAAAATTGCATTACTGTCGTTCGCTTCCCGGTTAACAGGATGGAAAACGAAAACTTTACCGACACTGACAGAAATTCAGACGGACAGGTCAAAAAAACGCCGCATCCAAGCGCAGTCTGCACGCTGCAGATCAGCCGCCTAGAAAATACCTGACGATTCTCTAAAGCGGTATCATCGGAGTACTGTCTGGCAGCCCTGCCCTGTTTGTTTTCCCTTGGGTTTCATCTTGACGGCGAGGAAATCTTAAACTCGTACTACATATACCGATTATGAATCCTAAATCCCCGATGATTCGTTCAGAGACGATCTGTATTAGCACTTTAGAACTTGCATTCAGTAAGAAAATAGTAATAACAGCAACAGTACTCAAATTAAGGCTGTAATAATAATAATAATAACAACAATCTTGCAGCACGATCACAGAACGCACTCATAGATTAAATTACTTATTTAATAATCTGCAAATCGACAATAATTATAATTAGACCATGTAAAACATAAGCATATCTACAACAAGGGGTATAACATTACAATACTTTTTGTACAAAAATATTATTAACTGTAGAAGTAGTCGACAATTAAAACAGAGGATTAGATTATATCTTAATAGTATAGGTGCAGGGGCACTTACCGGACAGTTCGTCTGGTTCCAGCCCAGTTTCGGTGTCGAGTCCGCAGATCACAAAGTAATCTGCGAATCGGCAGGAGCTGGAGCTGAAGCCGGTGGTCATCCTGCGATTGGGCTGGCGCTTTCCACGCTTCACACCAATACATATCTGGGGCTCTGGGTCTTATTTGGCGCTGCCATTACGGATGCACCCGTTAGCCCCAGTACCAGAGCAGAAAGAAGCCGAGAAGAGCGACCGAAGTGCATTGTGGGCCGCCCCCCTCCCCATACAGCTGTTTTCATCTGTCGGATATCCCCCAGGTCCAACGAAGACTGGTCTGAGAGGTGAGTCCGCGCATGCGATCTGGTGCAAAAAAACTCCCGTTGCGTTATGCGGTTAACTCTTCAAATGCAAAGAGCCGGCAAAAAACCCAAGCGCATATTAATTACAAGAAGACCCGATTCTCTTTTCCGGCAATGAAACTACACATGAATGTTTTCCCAGAGACGCAGACTTGCGGTTTCCTAACATTTTTTTTGTGAATGCATACTTAAAACTAGTACGAACCTGCAGTGGAAAATTACGAAGTAGGCCTATATTTTATTAAATGATTCTAGATGTCAGGGCCTGGAAACAATCTATAAATACCAATTTAATAATTGATTATTTTTAACCGGTATATGCAACATAACACAATCGGGATGATGCGAAATGTCATCGCAAAATCGATTTATGTACCCGCAGTACCCTACGTCACATGAATCACTGGAGAAACAAAAGATCGCCATCTAGTGGCTAAGTATGAGCCCCGCAGTTCTAACAAATTAATCCGTTCATTTTATCCCTTGCCTTCGGGAATACATGTGGTTTTACCGCAGACGCATTGGTATGTGACCCAATAACTCAAAAACTGTTTGACGTTTTTTTTTTTTCAGACTTTGCTGATGAATTGGAACTGCTTGAATTTTGAGGCAGATATAGTGATATCAAAACAGGGCAGTTTTGACAGTTGTTTACATTAGGATATTTTACGTCAGATTTTTCAAGAGGTATATGGGCACCAAACTGGAACTGATACATTTTGAGATAAATAGCCCCAAAGCTGAAGCAACACTGACTTTTGGAAGCAAAGGGAAGGATGACATTGCAAATGTGATAAGTGAAAAAGTATTTAATGGGACATATGACTGTATTACTGAAACAGTACATGGATGAAAATCAACACTTGGCTTCATTTTCAGACTTTTTTTGTGAATATGGTAAATTTATTTGTCACTCTTTACTTACTGTATTTAATCTTTATTATCTTATTAGCACTTCACAAAAACAATAGGCTATATGGATGAAAATCTTCACCTAAAAGCATACACTATATCCGATCCAAAATTGTAACTACAGTAAAATCCCGTTATAACGAACTCGCATATAACAGAATATCGTCTATAACAGACGAGGTCCGCTGGTCCCAGCCGTGCACCTTTAAGAACATGCAGAAAAGCATCGGATATAGCGGACTGACATATAACGGAATTTCACTTATATCGGATAAACAATTCTGTCCCCAGGGCCGCTTTTAGCTGTGGTTCTATTCGGCTATAACGGACATGCAACTCTGCCTACTAGGCGTGTGGCGTGTTGGTGATATCCAGCGCAGATACTTAGTGAGGATTATTAATAGTCATATATCTGGTCAGGTGAAGTTGGATTACTACATATACAATATCATAATATATACCTCAGGTGTGTCTGCTGGGGTGTGACATGAGTAAATGGTGTCCTGTAGGTGTGTTCTGGCCATACAGAAACTCTGGATATAATGGACATTTGGTATAATGGACTGTTTTGCCAGGTCCCTAGACGTCCGTTATAACGGAATTTTACTGTACAACGATAGAGGGCAGCAAAATTGGATCTGCCAACAGTGGCCAGCCAAGAGTGAAAACAGACCCTGCAGATGTACCATCTAAACTAATTCTGTGGATCTTTGTACGGGAAAGCATTATAAAACCATGGCGCCAATATAAAGTTTGTATTGATTATTGGTCGCTAACATCACTGTTCAGCAAATTTTATCCAAAGCAATAGAGTAGCCGGTAATGACTTGAATGACTTCATTAAAATATACTTTGATTCGTACGTACTGTTCTTGTTCCAAAACTGTAGGGCTCAAGATGATTTTCTGAATTTTCAATAATAAATTTTATATTGATCTTCGTCGCTAACCTCCCCATTTGGAACATTATATCCATTCAATGTGGTAGCCGTTAGGTAAATTGTATTGTAAGGAACTATGCCATAATTTCATGTGGGAGAATTTTTTTTGTAACTTTTTTTTTAAAAATATGGGGTTGTGTAAAGTAGCTTTCTTTTAATAAATTTTTATATTTTATATAGGTTTTTTTTGAGCAAATAAATAAATCCATACCTGTGACACATACGTGCTAACATTCCTGATATGTGCAATATGAAAAAGTGGTTCTGGGAGCATGAGGAATCATTTCCGCACATGAATTGGCCACCACAGACTTTTGACCTTAACCCCATTGAAGGTCTTTGGCATGTGAGGAATCTTACAAATCTTGGTGCATAACGAATGCTAATCTGGATGAAAAAAATATTGAGATGTTGCATAAACACTAGGGCTGTTACAGTATTTGGTATATTAATGAACTGTTCAGTATGCCCATGACAGTTTGATGCACACAAGTGAACCGCGATATTACGATATATGTGATTTTCCTTTACGTATTGGCACCTGCCAGTGAATGTAACCTGTTTCCTGCCTACACCATGCAGCACCATAACAGAAAGTGCACCATAATCAAAACTAAAGGCTGTACAACACAGTATTAAAGTGTGTAACTTTTTCTTTGGCCAGGCAATGTACTTGGGAAGTGAGGTATCTTACATTGAACCATATGCTTTAAGTAGCATACAAAATATTGTATACACTGTATTTCCCAAAGTATTGGGATACCCCTCCAAATCATTGAATTCAGATGTTCCAATCACTTCCATAGCCACAGATGTGTAAAATCAAGCACCTAGGCATGCAGGCTGCTTCTACAAACATTTGCGAAAGAATGGGTCTCAGGAATCAGTGAATTCAAGTGTGGCACCATGATAGGATGCCACCTGTGCAATAAGTCCATCCATCCATCCATTTTCCAAACTGCTTATCCTTACTGGGTCGCGGGGGGTCCGGAGCCTATCCCAGAAGCAACGGGCACGAGGCAGGGAACAACCCTAGATGGGGGGCCAGCCTGCAATAAGTCCATTCATGAAATTTCCTCACTATTAAATATTCCACTGTTAATGGTTAGTGATATTATAACAAAATGGAAACAATTGGTAACAACTCAGCCACAAAGTGGTAGGCCATGTAAAATCAGAGAGTGGGGACAACATATACTGAGGTGCACAGTGTGCAGAAGTTGCCAACAGTCTTCAGAGTCAATAGCCTTCAGACCTCCAAACCTCCAGACCTCCAAACTTTATGTGGCTTTTAGATAAGCTCATGAAGAGTGCATAGAGAGATTCACGGAATGGGCTTCCCTAGCCGAGCAGCAGCATCCAAGCCTTACATCATCAAGTACAAAGCAAAGCGTCAGATGCAGTGGTGTAAAGCACACTGCCAGTGAACTGTAGAGCAGTGAAGTCGTGTTTTCTGTAGTGATGAATCATGCTTCTCTGACTGGCAATCTGACGGACATGTCTGGGTTTGGCAGTTGCCAGGGGAATGGAACTTGCCTGATTGCATTGTGCCAAGTGTAAAGTTTGGTGGAGGGGGGATTATGGTATGAGGTTGTGTTTCGGGGGTTGGGCTTGGCCCCTTAATTCCAGTGAAAGGAACTCTTAATGCTGCAGTATTCAAAGCCATTTTGTACAATTTCAAGCTCCCAACTTTGTGGGAACAGTTTGGGGATGGCCCCTTCTTATACCAACATGGCTGCACACCAGCGCGCAAAGCAAGGTCCATAAGGATATGGATGAGTGAGTCTGGTTTAGAGGAACTAAACTGGCCTGCACAGACCCTTGACCTCAACCCGACAGAACACCTTTGGGATGAATTAGAGCATAGACAACAAGCCAGGCCGTCTCATCCAACATCAGTCCCTGACCTCACAAATGCTCTCCTGGAAGAATGGCAAAAATTCCCATAAACACACTTTTAAACCTTGTGGACAGGTTCCCAGAAGATATTCCACTTCAACATTAGACCAGGTACAAGAACGTGTGGCCATTGGCGGAAATTAGCAGGAGAACATTTTTAACTGGTTTTGAGAAAGTAGTTCTTTACACAGCGTGTAGTTAGAGTATGGAATAGTCTTCCTGTTAGTGTAGTGAAAGCTAAAACCTTGGGTCTCTAAATCAGATCTAGATACAATTTTAACTATTAGCTATTAGTGGAGTTCTCCCCAAATGAGTTTGATGGGCCAAATAGCCTCCTCTCCTTTGAAAATGTTTTTATTGCATGAATTTTCTTCCTAGATAATTTTGTTAAAACTCTCAGGAGGCACACATAAATTGAACTTCCTCACCCTACTCACACAAAAAAAAAGCTAAGTCATTTAAATATGAGCTAATGTATGCATACTTTTCACCAATATACAAACATTAACGTTACAAAAATGTTCCTGAGTCCATTTCTGTCCCTTAAATCAGAGGGTACAACATCATCATCAGGAGGTACCTAAAGAACAGAAAAGATTTTTACACCAACACATAAATGCACTTTAATAATACTAGTGTGATTTGTACTTTTTTCCTATTGTCAACACTTCAGACAAAATTCAGCTTATATAAGAATCGGCCAAATTCTGTGTTTATAATTATTTTATAATCTTATAATACTTTTAAATAAAGTCAGACATGTAACTGTGAGATGAAGGACATACCTATGGAATCAGGTGAACTGTTTGCACGTTCATCTAAACCGGGGGTCACCATCATTTTTGAAACTGAGTGGCTTCATGGGTACTAAAAGTAAATAATAGACACGGCACACGTGCAAACCCCCCAGTATCCTAGCTGTTCGTACTTGCCTATACCCTAAATGATGATGTTGAGTGACGACTGGCGAACATTTCAACTTACGAATGGCTGTTTGGAACGTATCTAATTCGCAAGTACAGTATATACTGTACATCTCCCCTCTGCCCCTTTGGGAAGGGTCGGGATGTGCAGGACAAAGACATTTCCCCAAAAACATGGAATCATGGGAAATATGAGTTATATGAATATCATGAAAAAGTGAGTATACAGTATCCCTTCGCTGTACTGCACCCCATGCAGAAAAATAAGGGATAGTATGGCAGTGGATCTTAAGTTTTACACCAGTGAAGTTTCATGACACTACCATACAGAAGTACCTTGATCATTACCAGATTTACAATTAAAATCACACACTAAGGCAAAAAACGGGAATTTGATACAAGGCAATGGTGAACAACATGAAGTTGCTAGACCTTCAATAATTCATGAAGTCTCAATGGGTGGATAAGCAACACAGATTAAGCAATTGTAATTCTATATTTTTACTGTTGTACCTCAAAATAAATAAATTTGACAAAATTAATAACATTAGCAGACGTACATGATAGTAACATTCATATTTATCCAGTGCAGCACACATTTTAAGGCACAGCTTCCAATGAAGCACCTGTCACTTCACAGAATAAACATAATTTTTTATTTATTTTTTTTTTTAAATCAGCAGCCTGTAGGATGGGGATAGCCAATGTTATCCACAAAGGGCCAGTGTTTATGTGGGTTTTCACTGGAGCTCCCTAATTAGAGGTTTGATTGGCTGAAGAGTCCACACACCTGGGCTTGAATAGCTGACCTAAAGGTTTTTCCAAACCCCCGGAATACACACCGGCCCGTTTCGGATAAGACCGCACCACCCCAGCAGTAGGAGGTGCTTTGCTTAGTCACAAAGTATTATTAAAATTCCATAGAACAAAAGGAAAATTTAATTATTGTTTTTGAATACATGTTTCTTTTTCCCCAAATAAATTTGAATAAAATTGAATAAATGCTTTTTTTTGTCTCCCACAATTGAAACATACTGTTCCAATCTAGATTAATAAAAATAAAAGGAAAAAGCAGATTAATTTGTATGGAGACTTGAGGTAGTGGCCGCGTTTGTCGTAAAAATAGCTATGTTAGTGCGCTGTGGATCTGGCACGAGGTCGGTGAAGGACAGAAACCTTCAGAAAACTTGCTGTGAACCTCAAACAAGGACCGACTACTCTAGTTTCTTTTGCAACTTCTTCTGGAAGCACACAGGCAGGATGGAGAGAAGGGCCAGCGCGGCCAGCAGCAGCAGGGAGTTCCAGGAGACGGCCTCCCCAGCTGTAGTCAGCTTGTACAGCGTGGTCCCAGCATTGATGGCCACAAAAGATGGAGGAGCCACTCCTGCAAGAACGGAAATGGGGTTTCAGATCCCAGTGACAGGCTAATGCAGCAAAGAACCAACACAGCGCTAGACAGGACAACTGGTACCACGACAAAACTGCACATCAGCTTCCAGTTATACTGTACAAACATATACACAATATACACAACACAGGGAGAACATGCAAAACTCCACACACAACGCAAGAGCAGAACCAAAGCCCCCAATGCAGGAGATGGTATAACCAGGCCATTATGTGAGCAAGCATGAACTTCATCTAGTTAGTAGATATTTACATATTTCGCATATTACGTGTCACTTATTATATACATTTTTCGGGCTCTGTAGTTAAATGAATGACATCAATGAGCATTAATTGGTCTTAATCCTTACCTAAGAATGTGCCAAGGAAAAAGAGCCCTAAAGGCACATTAATGACGGGGGATGTGATATTGATAAACCAGTTGGGAAGGAAGGGAGTGATCCTCAGGAATATGATGTAATTAATAAGATGCTCTCTGTGGTTGTCTACCTGCAAAAATGAGCCAATGAGAGGGGGAACATCTCAATGAAAAGATTCAGAATGTATCATGTCATAGGGCTTGGCAGTTAAATTACAATTATGAACAAAATTAAAGACAAAGATTATTGTGTCGCGTTTCCATTTCATAAATCCAGCGCACCCCTTTCCGTCCATTTTTTGTTTGCCCCAGTCTGTCATCGTGCTGCTCTTTGGGGAGGGCTCTTTAAAACAGGGATGTCAAACTCATTTCAGTTATTCAGTTGAGTTTGACACCAGTGCTTCAAAGGACCCTACAAACAGCAGTCTGCTTTTTACTGGCTTTGATGCCCAAATGTTGTTTTAGCTCCTCAGAGCTCGGGCAGGATCTCATACTCAGACACCCCCACCCCCAACATATCAAACTCCAAGGCATAGTCAGCGTCTCCCAGGTGCATCCAAATTGACCAATACTTACCTGCTTAGACCACTTCTCTGCCTTCTCTGTCAGGTATTTATAGACCACTGGCCTGCCCACCAAGTAGGAGAGCATATAGCAAAAAGAGGCTCCAAGTCCAGAGCACTACAAGGACAGGAGACTGGATCAGAAAAGGCACGAAGTACATAAAATGATATGAAGTTCCTATTTAAATCCAAAATGACATAGTATCATACTGTACGTACCAAGCAAACCAGCAACAATGCTAGTGGGAATGGGTAAAGATAGCCGGACAGGATGCTGAGAAAGATGGAGCCAGGGATGGCAAAGGTCTGGAGGCTATGGCAACATGATTAAGGCTGATACAAGCAGGGTTAAAAAAAAAAAAAAGATGGACAGAAAGGGGCATGTAAATATAATCAAAAACATCATATACAGCATTCTATGCAAGTGAAATTGCATGGATGACTTTGGAAAACGACTATTAAAACTGATATATGGACTAAAAACACTGATATATGGTCTTGCATTTAGGGACAATAGTAATATGTTTTTCGGTGCATTTTGACCTTATCATCAAGACAATTCCCACAAAACCTCTGCATCCTAATTTGAATTCCACTTAGGTGATTTCATTGTACAGTGGAGAGACACTGAAGCCAGTCAAGTAGGATTACTGCCGTCCCTCACAGATGAGAATAAAACAGCCCCCTTCAGCTGAATCCTGCTCCACCCTTGACCCAGCTTAACTGAGCAGGTGAAGGTGGCTATCTGCTATTGAGTCCTCAGCCAAAGTATCTCTTTTATGCACATGTTAAAAAGCACTATATCTGTAACTAGCAACAAATTACTTGGAAATACTTCATTTCATACATGGGACTCAGTCTAACTTTTGCTTCAGGGAGCATCGATAGCTATGACTGTACAATCAAGTCTCAGTTAATCTAGGCAAATAAAAATGTATTACAAATTCACATTACAAAGGATACAAGACATATGTGGTGAAATAGGCTACCAATACTTGAGTGTAGTAAGTGTCTTTGTACTTGGACAGAACTGTGCCCAAGGCCTTGGCATCATTCATGTCTTTGGGAATTTTCATTTTTTCCCACTCTTCACTGTATAGAAAAAAAGCTCACAGGTCAGTGTGAGGAACTCTTCTGAGAGGAATGCAAATTGCATATTCTACCTAAGACATTGCTATAAAACACACGTATAGATTTGAAAGCAGTACAGACCTAAGAAACACATAAGGGATACATGCATCATTGTAGAGGTGCCAATCAAGAAGATAAAGGAGAAGAAATCTAACCTGGAGCAAAGACAGCTACATTTCTCATACCTTGCCAATTTAACACATCATATTGCTCCTCTCAAGAGAGAAAAGGAAAACTTAAAGAAAGCTTAAGCAAACTGCAATCAGATTTGATTGTCACCAAATTGAACACAGCAGGGCAAGCTAAATTCACACATGGCTGACAGGTCAACATAAGGGTGGAATATTGTGGTACTTACTTGCTCATGTGCGGGAAATTTCTGTACACTAGATACATGATACAGGCAGCACAGGAGAATATGGAGACCAGAAGGAGAAGTGACATGCGAGCAGAGCCCCTGCCAGAATAAGATAGGCCTTGGAAGGCAGAGGAAGGGGAGAAATCAAATCATTCTAAATACTCAAAGCTCAATGGCAAAACCACATAAATATCACTGCAAAATTTAGACTTATGCTTCTCAACCTGGTCCTCGAATTGTCGTTGCCCAGTATTACCAACATTTTTAATTAGTTTTATCGCATTCACCAGTTTAAAAATAATTTCTTGAATTTTGTTGCTATTATTACTAAAAAGAGGAAGAAATCTTGCGAAGAACCAGTCAAGCAGGGAACGCCACACTCCAATAGTCGGCAACACAAGTTCATACAATTTAGTGAATGTGACAAGGAAAAATAATGCTTCCAATTAGACACCTGAAGCACTTAGATATTGGCAAACTATTATCTAGTTGTTTGGATAAAGGGTAAGTCATAAAACCATATCAATATAACTTTTTGTTTACCGATGAGTTTAATGACGTAAGCTACGCTAAAACAATCCATACACATGGCGTCTGTGGCCGATAGGAAGCCGGTACCTTTTGAGACATATTCCTCCTTCGTATTGGTTTCCTCTTCTTCTAAAGTGTCTGTCGCAATGCGCTCTATACCCTGTCTTTTTGTTTGCCTTTTCGCCATTTTTACGTGACTTGAAAGACGTATATTATTTACTGAGACTGAGTAAATATAATACACAGCATTACTGGTATAGCTAAAAAAAAAAAACTGGGTAAGACCGGCTGCTTGCTGGCAGCTTATTACTCACTGGTCTTTCGCGTTATAATCGTTGGCTGTTGAGCAAAGAGATAAAAGCAGCTCGTGATTGTTATTAAAAACGGTGAGCCATTTTTCACTACCGCCCCCATACGGGCGCCAGTCAAAAGTGCAGCGATGAAGATGAACGAGCCATACACAAATACACAGTGGTACGAGACATCATTTCCATAGGGCAGTGGTGACCAATCTCATCTGCAAAGGGCCGGTGTCTATTCAGGTCTTTGAAACAACCTTTAGGCCAGCTGTTCAAACCCAGGTGTGAGGACTCTTCAGCCAATCAGGCCTCTAATTAGTATATATAGTTAGGGAGCTGCAGCAAAAACCTGCATACAAACCAGCCCTTTGTGGATAAGATTGGCTACCCCTGCCCTAGGACCACAGTGCAACACAAGACACATGGGGGCGTGGGTTGTATGCACACAATTTCAGCGGTTTTAGTGTAGATTAAGTGCACAAGTGCAAATATGATGGTTGGACAAGGACCATAGTGAACAGGAGGAGTTCAGGGGTCTTACAGCTTGTGGGACGAAGCTATTACAAGGTCTGGTTGAACTCGCCCGGATGCTGCGGTATCTCTTGTCAGGTGGGAGGTGGGTGAACAGACCATGCAGTGGGTGGGAGGACTTTTTCATAATGCTGAGGACCTTGTAGATGCATTGCTTATGAAAGATGTCCTGGATATGAAGGGAAGAGAGGTCCCAATGATTTTCTCTGCTGTATTCACTGTCCTTTGCAGGCACTTGGGACATTGTCAGGGACATTGGAGTTCCCAAACCAGGAAGTGATACAGTTGGTCAGGTCACTCTGAATGGTTCCCCTGTAGAATGTGGTGTGGGGATGGGAAGCCAGCCTAAAGGAATGCAGTCGCTGCAGTGCTTTCTTGGCCACAGAGGTAGTGTTGAGCTTGTTGAGAATACTAAATGCTACATGCAATACAAACTAACATTTTCACACTGTTGTAATGTTTTCCTTCTACATAAAAATTAACTTGCTGTTGTATGTTTAATGTTGCTCTTATAACAGTCTGTGGTGTGTAACAATATGTGCCCTACAATTTTAGGGCCATGTTAATTAGGCCAGTAATTATGAGTGTCTTATCGAAACTGTGCTGAATTGCACTTAGCTTTCAAAAGTTGGACCATAAAGAGCCACACTTTCCCAATATTAAGCACCTTGGGATTTTCGGCAGTGAAAACTTTTGAGAGTAGGGATGGGCGATCTTATCCAAAAAGGGCCGCTATGTATGCAAGTTTTTGCTGCAGCTGCTGTTGGAGCTGTGCTCACCCAGGGTCCGTTGATGAGAAGAGATTCACAGTTGAGACAAGGAGTAGTTGTATGTCACTGGTTTATTCTGTAACAGGTTGCAAGCTGGGAGTATCTGTCTGACATACATTCAGCATGTACAGGAAGAAGCTCAATATATATCAGCTCTGTCCCATTTATAGCAATTTTGGGCATCTCCCCCCTCACTCGGTATCTACGTGACAACCACATGTTTGACATTTGCTCTAGTTAGTCGGTTAGTAGCCTACTAGTTAGTAGCCTAAGATACGTAAGGGCTGCTTACGTTCTCTGTCTGCTTCTTCTATCTGTCTCGAATAGGTCACCCTGCCCTACCAGCGCCAGTCAGTTATCGTTTTGATTTAGTTACAGCCTTATAGAATCATTCCCCCACTCCCTAATTAGATTACTAATTAGAGGACTGATTGGCTAAAGACTCCTGGCACTTGGGTTATCCCAAAAACCTTCCCTGACACCAGTTCTTTGCGGATAAGATTACCCATCTCCTGCCCTAGACGCAACTCAGCAATACGGACATACCACTACAACTCCCCGTTAGGTTCTACGTGGCTTTTCCTACACAATGGCTCAGCAGGTCAACATAAGCAGATAATTTGTAGTGTCCGTGGGTTTGATGGATGTAATCAGAACTTAAACTTTGTCGACATTTATATTCTTATATTTATTTTACTCCTCCTTTCTTCCAACGTAAAACATTTTTTTTAATCATAAAAGCGTTGAGATATGCGTATTCATTATTATTTGCATATAAAGGGCGTTTCTGTAATTCTGGAAGAAGACGGGCTGATTGAGTGCTTGTTTTACATATGAAGCACAAGGCATTTTAATCTTCTTTGATTCGTTTTTCCTCTTAAGAGTTGCGCATTCGTTCTGGGAAGTTCATGGCAGCACATTATTATACACAATATAATGTTTTCAATGGCAAAACATTTCGAGAACAGACTCGAATAATTGTAATGGAGCCATTATAGTCGACGCTTGCAACGTAGGCATCATGGCCACGCGGAGCTCCATACAGAACTGGCTGCTGCAGGTATGATTTCATCATCTTATGTCTGAAAACTTGGCTTTATCACAAGTCAGCTACGGCATGCACACGAACTCCTTGATCCTTTCTCAGTTGTGAGGAATGCTGTTGTTTTGTATTGGTATGATGTCTGATTTATTTTCGTTGTTTATGACGTCAGTGTAACTTTGTAGGGAAACGAAGGGTGTAAATATACTATACTAGCTGTGTGTGTTTTAAACTTTTTAAAGGGGAATTTAAGGACTCACCCAATTCGCGGTTCAGTTCCATTCATGATTCGATCCAATTGCTGGTAGAGGAGCAGGCCAAGTTATTGCCTTTTGCTGTATAAACAATGCAGTTACTGCTAGGAAAAACTAAGCTTTCGCAATTTAATATTTTGAGCTACTTTTTATTTCCACGACTCAAATAGTCAGATATTTATCCTCTTTACAGCCTTTTTTCCTGTGCAAATGTGTTATCCATGCTGTTACAGTTAGTCATCTCCAAATTTGGATTGAATTGCTTGGGAAACAGTTGAGCTCCAACCTTGTTGTTACTGCTCTTAGTGAAGTGGAATGTGTAGGGATTCGGAGATTGCTCATAGCCTAGAAAATGACTAGTTTGATTTCAGACATTGTAGAGCATTTGTCCTTGTCACCAACCTTGCTCCTGGAGATCTACCTCCCTGTAGGGCTTAGATGCAGCCATAATTAAGTAAGAGCTCAGTATATAAATGGGACATCCTTCAGGACAGCTGGAAAACCATCCTAGGAGACCATCTCATGAAACTGATGTAGAGGAGACCGTAGGGTCAGTCAGTCCCTGGTGCAGTTTGGGTTAAGGGTCTTGCTCAATGGCCCGATGGTGCGATCAATCCGCCAACCACGGGATTGGAACCAGGAACATTCTGTTTCCGAATCCACATAGCTGCCCCATCCCACCAAACAAATGAATTATTAAATCCTTTTTTGGTCAGTGAATAAGCCATTTGCCTGCTGAAAATAAACAGCATAGAGCAGCATTATTTCCATGCTGGTGGCCCAGCATAGCTGTTCTGGTGTTCCTGCACATGAAACTGGCCCAGCAGCAATATTTCATTAATGATCCTGGTCCACCAGCACCCAAACACAACATATGCTGGTCATACTGGTAACCAGCTATGCTGGTCTGTACTGTTTTTTTCAGCAGAACCAAACAGGAAAACAGAACCAAAACATGATGCCTGTTTTGATAATAATAGATTGTGACATAATAAAATGTTTCTGGTCTGCATATATGGAGAGATCGTTAGTATAGTGCTACAGTGGACATTCTCAGTGGCAGCGTTATAGGTCATACACACACAGTTTTGTCAGCCAAATCGGTTTTAACACACCAATAAATCATTAATGGCTAACAGTAGGTAGCGCCTTGGATTTCTTCCTCTCTCCCTTTTCACACCCCATCCCAACATGCAACACATTCCCTATTTGCATGGAGGAGTTTTTTATCAACCATCAGTACTGTAATATGGAACCGGTTCAGGTTTTCCAAAAACGACTTGGCACAAGCAACAGTTATTTGCAAAAATTTTAAATATAAGGCTCGAACTTTAAATGACAGCATGATGAACCATTTTAGCCACCTGAAAAGAAAACATCAGAGAGAATGTCTGTCTTTTAGGTTTTATTACCTTATAGGACTGTATTGTTTTAATAGGGGAATCAGTTTGGTCATACTGTTAAATAGTCTTAACTGAACATGAAGAATTGTGATAATTTATATATAATATATTAAATGATATTTTTTGTCAACAATACTTTAGTTATATACCAATATTTACCAGTTTGAAGTACATTCTTGTACTTTAACCTGTTCTCATTGTGCTTACGTTTGATCTGGAATTATCACATACTAATAATTAATCTGACACACAGGAAATGATTCACTCAGTAAATACAATGAACACTACTTCCGCGTTTACTTTGTCGGCCACTTTTTGCCAGCTGTCTTTTCTAGTTTGGGCTGCTTTTGCCGTGTTACCCCTTGTGCATATTAGTTCTTGAAATTCTTTGTATCCTTCTGATATGAGGTCCTGCTCTGCTTGTGTGAAAAGGTGTGGCCTTTCTTTCGTCATTTTGTTGTAGTCTGTCAAAGACATGTTTTCTAGACTTGATATATATATGGGCTTTTCAAGCAGCACGGGCGCACAATCATCTCAGATGAAATGGATCCAGCTACACTAATCTACTACACAGCTGCCTTTGAAAAACTGACTTTCCCCGGGTGAGTTTCACCGGTATTAATTCATCCAAGATGAGGCATTTGATCTCAGATGATTTAAGCCATGTACAGAAAATATCCCCCCCCCCCCGGAAAACTTTCAGTGGCTTCCGGACAATTTTGTCACAGTTATGAGCATGTACCTTTTAATGAAGTTTAAAGAGAGATCACTGCCTTCATCTGGCCCTCCGCAGTGTTTCCCCGACCGTTATATTAGGGGGGCGCCCCGCCCCCGCAATGGCACCTCCTGCCCCCCCTTGAAGGTCAAGATAATTTTATTTAATTTTTTTCTATATTGCGCCAGATCATAACAGGTCATTTGTTACCTTTCCTATAGAACAGGTCTATAAATTGTCCTTTTATTAAACAAACTAAATAGCCTTATAATATTTATCTTTTTTACACAACAGCTTGTCATTTTTGTTTCTACCCGGCCACGCATTTACAATTCTCCTCCGCTCTCTATCGTGCATGGCGGAGTTCTGCCCCTATGCACGGGTGCAGACACACGCGCGCACATGCTGATGACATGGCACACTCCCACCAGCAGACAGAGAGCACACGTCAGAAGATATGTTGCGTCAGCCACCTGAAAAGTAGTGAAAAATGTTTTTTTTTAGAACTGCTGTCATTAAAATAAACACACGAACACCATGAATCCTGTCAGTGTCTGTCTGCCCCTCCCCCCCCCCCAACTATAAACCTTGGTGAAACACTGCTCTGTTTACAGATTTTGACCTTTAACCAAGTGACAAAAGGTGGTTCAGATAGCTCACTTCAGAGGTGGGAATAGCTCAGTATTACTTTCAGCAGGTCTGTTATTGTATCTCTCACAACCTTTGTGATTTTCCCCTGGTTTATTGGGTTCAAAATATAAACCTCTTTAGTCAAGAATTGTTTTTAATAGAAAAAAATAACAAAATCCCCTAGAAATCTAACACTTCCAATTCTATGCCTTGTTACAGGATAGTCAGCAATATCCTCCCAGACAATGCTGCCATTGTAGTGATTTAGTCCCAAATTGATCCCAGCTAATTCTCTTCTTTCATACAACAGTTTCTAAAGTACCATAATTTCATTAATATATCTACGCATGTTTATTCAATCTCTGGTGATTATTTTCTGCTCTGTTCTCTCCAGTTTTTTACAAGATGTCGTCCCTCTGCCACACATCAGAAGGTGCTCTCCCATTTTTGGTAGCTTTTGCCACTTGCTGTGTGAAGTGATCCAGCAAGATGGCTTTGATTTTTTTTTTGTAAGTGTTTGGTTTTACTCCCATGTCTCATATCGGTTATGCAACTTCTGTTTCCTGTTATTTCTGCTCTTGATTTGATTTCTTGTTTCACTTGAGGCTTAGAGGTCTTTTATGAAGACTTCACTGTATGAAGTTGGCTAAAGGTTCTCCTGTCATAGACACAATGCTTCTGTTTTGCATCTCTGACAGTTTATACCACTGTTACGCTGACTACCTACCTTTGTGCACCTGAGTTGGAAAGTAACAGCTTGTATTTTCTCATTTTGTAATTGGGGGTTTAAATGTTTGTTGTAGGTTCTGGTAGAGCACCCAGGATATGAAATACCATGCAGCCAAGCTAATAGAGAGAACTGTGTCTTCCTGCTCTGCAAAGGCTGTGGAAGTCATTACACTGGTATTCAGATTTAAATACAATTCCTTGCAATGTAAATTCTTACATCTTGATTTTTGGAAAGAACATGTATGTATGATGTTTGTCAAACGTATTGTATAATATCTATACTGGCTCTTGCAGTTTGTAGTTCTCTTATACCATTCCTGGAGCAGCTGACAGAGGTGATGTCTAATAACCTGGAAGCACATCACGCTCATTTTATCATTGCGGCCCTGCATTACACTACCTCACTCCCGTACAACACCAAAGAACCTGAGATTCTCCAACTTCAGGGATCGCTTTATCAAACGTTTAGTTTCACAGCTGCTGAAAGACGTGAAATACATCCCTGGGTAAGCCTGACTAGTTTTAATTTTAGTGTTCTTAAACTTCTGTAAATATTTTTAAATAAATGGCTTTGCATAAGTTGCAATGGTATGTCAGGTTTTACCAAAATGTTCACAATAGTAAATTGGTCTTTGGGAAACGTTTACTTCAACTCAGATGAAGCATCTCACTTCTAGTAGGCTTCATCATAGGAAGGTGTGTGCGTAAACGTGCAGGCTTGTCCTGTTTATACTCATGTATTTGGAGTCCAGGCCAAAGTTTATGAGCCATGTGGTCCAGCAGTTGCTCCCTGCAGGGATCCTGCCAGCCTGAGTATAAGATTAGTTAGGAAGATGGTCAGAAAAAGGACAACAGATTATCAGCGGAATAATATCTAATATGAAGTAATAACCTGATAAAATTGTTATTCTGATCAGATTGTTGGAATTGCATTTTATTGTCAGGTACAGCAGGATTGGCCAGTGATGATGCTGATTGGGCAGGTGGGCAAAGACATGAATGGTAGCTGGTCAGAGGTAATGACACTTGTGGGTTTCTCCACTTCAGTGGGTAGCGACAATCCAGTGGATCAGTATCAAGTCTTTTGGGTTCAGCAAAGTAAGGATTTGGGACCTGCGTAAGTTTCTGTGCTGCAGTTATGATTTAGACAACTGAACATTATGTTCTTCTGCAAATCAGGTGTTGAGACATGAGCTGGTATGAGGAGCTCAGAGTCTATATGAGCTACAGCATAAAGATGTTAAAGACAATGGTATATTAACAAGTAAGAAGACTTGTACAAGGAATGCTTGCATTGTTCAAATTTGTCCAACCTTGAACCTTTTTGTATCAAAAATGATTGAAGATGATGGCTCTCGAATTCTAGCTACTGTAATCCTAAGAACCTTCAGTTTTGGATGCAACACTCTAAAAATTAAGTCAATTCTGACAGTCATGCCATACACCAGAAAAATTACAATAACAACATAAAGGAAGTACTTGCTACACCTTGCAATATGTTAGTACTGTATAAATATAGTGCTTACAGAACGTTTTTGTACACTTGCAAAATTTTTGCAGAATTATTGGTTTCATAAAAATCTATTGACATGTGCAGATGTGAAATTTTACTTTTCTGCACACATTTTCTTTTAAATGTCTTTTTTTTAACCAGACTCATTCAGTTCTGTTCTTGCCATTTTGCTGTTAATTGCATTAGTTGTAGTCACTGGCTCCCAAAGGGGTACTACACATAAATATTTGGTGTTTGATGATATTGCAAAGGTGTTTGCTTGTCGTACTTTTTAACAAGGAACAGCTCTCTTACAACTAAAATTTGAATTTCAAATTATTACTACTTGAATGTTTTACTGAAAATGACTGGCTGTCTCTGAGTAATTTTTGTAAATAACAACATGATTTTTGTCAAATTTGCAGAATTTTCACTGAACTAAGTATCCCAAGACTTTCTGTGCACAGTATACAGGAACAATTCCATACTGCTTCGACTGCATGATCAGAGGCATCCATACATCTGCATATTATTCTCATTTGGAAGCCAAGGGTATTATACTGGCATTCCGTTTTGGCTTAATTTCATATATCTGTATCACTTGTAGAATTTGGTTAAACAGTACTTTATAACACGAGTGACCATATAAGATGACTTTTAAGTGTTTACTTGAGCATAAATTTACAATGCCAAAAAACACAATTACAACGCCAAGCACGCAAAGTTCACCAAAAAGAAGTCCGATCAGTTGTTAAACAATCACGTCCCGTTCATGTATTCAGAAGTCTGCAACAAAAAGCATCTGTCCTTTTATACATTACCGAATACATATTGTGCATTTTACATTAAATCTTTTAAATTATGAAAGTATCAGCACATTTCTGTTTTTATATAATTAATAAACTAGCCCTTTTGGCTCATAAATGTATTAATATAATTTTTGTCCCCATGCTACTATGATCTCATCTCTTCTGGGAAGGCTTTTTCTGCTAGTCCTCTGAACATTGGCGAGATCTGCTACCATCCTGTCATGAGAATTACTGAGGTTTGGCATTGATTGTAGATAATCAGACCTGGCTAGCATTCAGGGTTTCTCTTTCTCCCACAGTGTTTGACCTGAGGACATACAGTTTTTACAAGATATCCTTTCTGTGCTCGGTAGTCCCTTTGTGTAGACTACCACTTTGTATCTGAACTGTTAGTATAAAGCAACAATATGTTGCTGCCAGAGCAGGAATTGAACAATCTGCCTTGTTGGAAAGGTGGCACCCTATGATTGTGCCATGTTGAAAGCCACTGAGCTCTCCAGTAGTGCACTGCCAATGATTGTTGGACTGAGTGCATAATGTATACATGTCTTGTTATTTTGGATGTACTTAACTTTAGCATGGACTGCGTAATTCGCTAGGCCTGAGTTAGCTTTTAACTGAGTTAATAACTTAATGCATTTAACCTCTCCGTAATATATCACAATCAAGATTTAACTTTTAGTTTTCAACATGCTCAATTGGCTAAGCAAGTTCATACTAAATAGTACAGTTAGCCTGTTAGCTATCGTGGAACCGGTTTATTATTAAGTACAATACAGATAGTATTGGATGCATATTGCAGATCGTAAAGAATGGGATGAATCCATGGTATGGTAGCTACCAGTTGAATACATCAAAATCTTTAACGCGACATTAAAATTCATTTTAATTATTTGGCTTCCACTCGTTGCAAAACCCTTAATGGAGTCAATTATTAGCAACCCAAGGAAAAGCTTTCAAATGGCTTCCTCTTCCGGAAACATTGACGCGAATGAACATCATAATATTCTGACGTTTTCTTTGTTTCGGTTTAAAAAACTTAAAATCATTTCGTAGTTTAGCTAAGAGACATCCCGGAAAAGTCAGTGAATATACAGTCATTCCGAGTTTTGTAGCTTATGCTAAAATAAACACTTTCCTTAGTTTAATGGACGCCAAAATGGCGTCTAAACTTTGCCCTTCAACTGGTGTGATCTCAACTAAGTTACGAATAGCGAGCTGAAAAAATAGATTGGCAGAATATTACACCAACAGATTGGCCAATTTCTTTCCGTCAGGATTTCACAGCCAATCACAGCTGTGTTGTGTTCGTTTGGCATGCCCATTTGGAGTCTGCTCATTGTTTCATACATGTTCCTGGGTACCAGCAACATTGTACGTTTCCTGCCCTGATGCATGGTGGTCGGACGGAGGAATTGTTGGAAAATTTCAGAGGTTAGTATATAATTGTGTTTTTACCCAGTGTGCCTTATTTCTAACAGCCATCTCCAGCGGAGGAAAGTGTAGCTAGGCATTTCCTGCGCCGAAACAGCAACAGTAAAGAGCAAATAAGCCAAGCACAACAGAAAGGAGTCAGTTCGGAAAAGGTTTTATTTATGAATTAGCTAGCTGCACTCCACGTTTTGTGCGACTTGAGCCGGGCGTCTTGCAATACACTACTTCCCCTCTCTGCGAAACTAGTTTCCCCACAGTAACGATTAATTCTGTGTAAGACAGCAATGCATTCAATTCATATGTACATCGTGCAAAACTTTATAGTTCACTTATCACCCATTTAACTGGATTTGCCTAGCTAACTACATAGTCTAATTTTAATGTTAATATTGGTACTGATAATCGTCACTATAATTCATAAGTCATTAAATATTTTCTTGCTGGGCTAAAATAATATTTAATTATCTTTTGATCATCTATTACCGGAAATAATGAGTATAATAAAACGTCTAAGCTTCGCCAAGCTAGCCAAGATTGCGCCCTTTTTCTTCCAGGTATTTTAGGTATCTAACAAAAAATAGAGTTGGACTTAAGTAATTTTGTCGTAATATTGTTTATAGAAGTGCTTCATCAGCTTTCACAACTGTATTTTTTAAACAATTTGGCTGAACCGTGTTCTCAAACGCAAGATTGCGAAGATGGCTGTATTAGCTATTCGCCGCGAACAGGCTAGTTAGTGAAAGTGCAGCGGATTTAATTTCCAGTGTTAACGTGTTCGCAGTCGTTTCAATATTTCCCCCCTGTAATTTCATATTCGTACAATGCATGGTTTTGAGGATCATCAAGTGAACATACATTTTGTATATAAAACTGAGCATTTATTTAAAATCTATTTGTAAACTTTTTATATAATACCCATTGCAGCTGCTATTGACGATGATTCTTAACATAATGCGTCAGACTGCCTTATGCATTGATTGTATCGGGAAGTGTGGTTATACGTGCTCCTTTCGGTTATTTTTCTGAGTATCTCATCTTGGTGTACAACTCATTTAGTTTGAAGGTTCTTGTATCCTTTAGGTCATGGGTTTGAATCCCACGGCTAGCAGAGTCATCATTGCTGTAGGCCCCTTAACCCCACTTGTTCCAGAGGCACTGACCTGTCCTGCTTTATAATCCTTACTTAGAAACACCTGATTGATACACGTAAAATTTAATGTAAATGCACATGCCCAGCATATGGTACTAAACTGCTGCTGGTCTTAGGGTGTCCATTGTCCTTCAGTGGGTCATTCTGCCTATTCCTCCTACTCCGTAGACCAGACCTTTCAGTATTGCACATAATTTTTCTGTTCAGTGAGCCTAGTATATGTCCACTAAACAAGGGGTTCCCAACCTTCTGTTTTAGCTGAAAGCTTTTTTTTAAAAAAAAAAACACGTATGCATTTTTATTCTTGAATCATTGTGGTCACTTTGAGACAGCATCTTTTCCAAGTAATCCCTTTGCGATCCCTCACGTTCACAAGTTGTTTCCATTTGAAAAAGATCAAAATGGTTAAACTTATCAAATCGGCGATTGATCACCCTGCTGTTTTATTAGTCCATGATATTTTTGTACAGCATAAACTGGTCCGCAAACATCAAGAGGTTTGGAACCCCTACACTAAACTTTTGACCTACTTGTATGCATACATAAAGATGCTTGTATGTGTGTGTTTAGGGAAGTCATGCTGTTGGCTCAGATTAACCACGACTCGCAGGGTGTGGTGGATTTACAAAATGGCGGAGGAGATGCCCAACATGTCACCCTTTGTCTTGCTGAGGCGGTTACGGTTTCAGGTGAGGTTGTGCAGGAGTCACAGCTGTTTTGCTTTAAGCTACTCTACCTTGCGTTGAGATTTTAATCCAACCTCCTGTCACTGATGTGTCTGTATACAGTAAATCCTAGCGATTACAGACATAATTCAGCTAATTTTCTTTGATGGTTTTCTTCAAAGATGGTAATCATATGGACAGCATGGACACTGTCAGTTTGCAGGCTGTGACGCTTGCAGATGGATCGACAGCATATATTCAGCACAACCCCAAAGGTAAAATTTTCTTTGCAGTGTCTTCAGCAAACAACTGTAGTACATTAGACTATATATTTTTTTGACTATAGTTCAACATGTTGTAACAAGCGGTTAAACAAAATGGGACGTGGGGTTATCAGCTTTGCAGGAAAGTAGTTTTAGTCTTGTTCTTTTGATGAAAATGCAGTTCACTTTTAATAATCTGATATTAAAATTTACAGGATATTTAGGTGACTAATAGATGTAGTCACGGTTTAAAACACCGTTTTCATATTTCTTTGAAAACTTATTCACTTAATCTGTGTACACAAACACAGATTTCTCTACCTCTCTCATTCAAAAGAAATATTTACCTGCATCTGTGTTCGAATTAGAGTAGAAAAAGGCCAAAGGGTTCTTCAAATCTGGACCTTGATTTCAAATCCAGGCCTTGTTTTTAGGTTTCCCAGGTAGTTAGTTTAATAATTACTGATTCTGATTGGTCAGAAGCTTCACACCTGGCTGACAGGTAAAGGAAGGCTGGAAAACCAGCAGTGCTCGGACCTCGAGGACCGTGATTTGAATAACCTACAATAATTAAAGATACTACTACTCATTATTTAAATATGCTTCCTTTTAAATGTCTCTTCCTGACATTTTCATCCTTTAACTTTTTCATTGACAGTAGTGTCAGTTTATTTCATACATTTCAGTTATTTAACTGCAGGAAACCAAATTGTGTTTTATTAGTTTCCATTTCAGATGGTAAATTAATGGACGGGCAGGTCATTCAGCTGGAAGATGGATCTGCCGCCTATGTTCAGCATGTGTCCATGCCAAAAGCAGGTCAGCCCCAGCATGCCTCCTTAGTACATAGCTCTGTACTGTACATGTTAAATTATTATCCAGTGAGCTGTGCTCGTACGTTTCTAAATTTCAAATTAAAAATGTTTTGCTAAGGCATGACATGGTGTGATCTGAACTACTGACTTTCTGACCACAGGCCACGTACCGTGGCTGACAGTGATGCGAACGTTTGGCTCTTCAGCAAGGCCCTTAACCCCAATTTCTTCAGGGACACTTGCTGAATTTGTACTATGACCCATGAGGGCAAGATGGTGGTGCAGAAGGCAGTGCTATCGGTCAGCAACCAGAGGGTTGCCGGTTTGAGCCCTGCTTCCTCCCCCATCAAAGTGTCCTTGAGCAAGACACTGAACCCCAAATTGCTCCCGGTGTGCAGGTTGGCGCCTTGCATGGAAGCCTCTGCCACTGGTGTATGAATGTGTGTATGGATGGGTGAATGTGAGGCATAAATTGTAAAACGCTTTGAGTACTCGGAAGAGTAGAAAAACGCTATATAAATGCAGTCCATTTACCATTTACCATAACCTTGCTCTCGCCTGCATATTTTTCTGTGCCTCATGGAGAGTAAGATGGGGCAGTCAGAAACCACTTATCACAATGAGGAACTTGCTCCATAGAACATAATATTGATACATGCGAGACCTACAATGGCCTTTAACCATCTTCTCATGCTTGACGTGACACGTCATCCTTTTTCCTCACATTTAATTCCCGCAATATGGGAATGCAGGAAGTGATAGTCTGAGACTGGAAGATGGTCAGGCTGTGCAGCTGGAGGATGGAACGACCGCTTACATTCATGCGCCCAAAGGTATGCGCCATATACTGCCTGTATTCCTGCCATATACTGCCTGTATTCCCGCCATATACTGCCTGTATTCCCGCCATATACTGCCTGTATTCCCGCCATATACTGCCTGTATTCCCGCCATATACTGCCTGTATTCCCATCCTCTCATCCATGTACTTTTCTGAGCGCTCCGAATTGCTTGTTTGCATGTAGTACTTGTTTAATGGTGCAGTAAACTATGAAATGCCCCAATAATTTGCACCCTTTTCTTTTGTCCTCCCTCTTTCCTCTCACTGTGCGTCGTATGTATCAGAAACGTACGATCACGGTGCCCTGCAGGCGGTGCAGCTTGAGGATGGCACGACGGCGTACATCCAGCACGCGGTGCAGATGCCCCAGTCCAACACCATCTTAGCCATACAGGCAGACGGCACCGTGTCAGATCTTAACGCCGAGGGCACCATCGACGACGACACCATTAGTGTTCTAGAGCACTATGCTGCCAAGGTGGGTCACTGTGGACTCCTTGTTGAGCATGTGCTCTGCACGGTCTTTTATAAAACATGGCTATGGCTTGAAATGAGGTCCGTATGGTCCATTTAAATGATCGCTCGAGTTGCCCCCCCATCCCCATTTCAGGCGGAGACTGCAGAATGTGTCGGCTCAGGGCTGGTCGGCAGGAATGAGTCAGATGGGGCTGTGCAGATGCAGGTAAATTTTAGCCTTTGCTGAAATCCAAAGCACTTCATCGTTACGTTTTCTTGGTCCCCAAAGAGGAAGCTGATGTGCGTTTCTCTGTCAGATTGTCGTCCAAGGCCAGGAAGCTGCTCGCAGTGTGGTGAAGGTGCAGCCCCCGGGGGAGAAGTCTTTCCGCTGCGGCTACAGTGACTGCGGGAAGCTCTACACCACAGCCCACCACCTAAAGGCATGCTTTCAGAGAGAGTACAATGACCTGCTGCATTCCTCTACAGATTGCTGGATACTCAACTTCTCTTTCATTTGCAACAGTGATATAATCACTTTCTAGTAAAATGAAGACAATTGCTGTAATATTGTAGAATTATTAGAATATTGTAGAATCTGTGAAGTCAAAACCGAATTAAAAGCGTTTTAGTTATGTGTCGTACAATGATGGGTTGGGGCTTTTTGTGTATATGCAGGTCCATGAGAGATCGCACACAGGAGACCGGCCATACCTGTGTGACCACCTGGGCTGCGGCAAAAAATTTGCCACAGGTAACCAGCATCAGTTCGATTTAGCTTTGGATTGGTCATAAACCGATCGTTGTCGTCATGGATCGTTGGGTCTCCTGCTGGCATTTCTCAGTTTCATAAACAGATTTTGTTTTGCTCGGTCCTTGCTCCAGGGTACGGGTTGAAGAGTCACGTTCGGACACACACTGGAGAGAAGCCGTACCGATGTCAGGAGACAAACTGCCGGAAGTCATTCAAGACGTCTGGGGACCTTCAAAAGCACATCAGGACCCACACAGGTGAACACCTACAGTGCACCTTTCAGTGCTGACTCTCTCTAGTTATCGACCTTTCATGCAATTGCTCTAGTTGGTGTGAGAGATATGTGATGTGTGATAGCTAAATTGGTTTAGCTGGACTGATTGATTAACGGCGTTTAACTGTAAAGGTGCATGTACACTGCCTGACTTCCTCAATATGTTAATGAACTGTCCTGCTTGTAGGAGAAAGGCCGTTCATGTGCCCTTTTGAGGGCTGTGGGAGGTCCTTCACCACCTCAAATATTCGCAAGGTGCATATTCGCACGCACACAGGGGAGCGGCCCTACTACTGCCCCGAGCCGGGCTGCGGACGAGCCTTTGCCAGTGCCACCAACTACAAGAACCACATGAGGATCCACACAGGCATGTAGCTGGCCGCCTTCTGCTGTTCGCTCACTTTTGCTTGGCGATGATGATGATGATGATGATGATGATGATGATGATTTGATATCATTGGAATATCAATGGCCTTGACGCACAATATTATTGTTGAAGTGTTAATTGGTAACTGTGCCTTTTTAATTGCAAAAGTATTGATAATGGCGCCAAAAAATCCCACAAGAGCTCACATTCATAAAATGCTTGCTATCCATATGAGGTCCATCAGACTTTTCAAAAACCTCTGTCCAAGTTGCTGCAAATTTTTTTCTCAGATGTAGATACTATCAGGAAGGTAGTTTCTCTCATTGACAAGACATGGTTCAGCATGAATTTTAAAGCTTTGCATTTTCATCACACTTCATTTCATAAACCCTGGTTGGAGTGTGCAGTCTACATGCCTCCAGACATTTTCCTCCAGAGGGTTTTGTGGCACAATCTCTGGTTGGTTGTGTGCATCAAAAGGCATCTGGACAAAACAAAATCAAACGCATCGGTGAGATCAATGTGTCATATACTTAGAGTGAAGTGAACACCATCTTTGTTTTGTCATGCGATAACCTAAGAGTGTATAGAATGTTTTCGATGCAGCACTGCCACATACAGAAGTATTTTGCCGAGAGTATCTTAATAAAGGAGATGGTAGATTTTTAAAAATGGAAATTATTCTAACAACCACTATTGATTTTCATACTAACAGTAACACAAAGAGGGAAGTCAACCATTTGAATGACATGGTTACATGCTACCGCATGCATGCCATGGCAAAAATTACATGGTTACAAGTATTACCATTAACCGAAATGTACGAATACACATTAATTTACACTGAAGTGCGGTGCAAACTTGCTGGTAACTGCATCTGTCCTTCTGAACAACCCCACAGTATTGCATTTGTCAGCCAATTGTGGACAGTGGATGGAATAAGAACAAACACTCATAACTCGTGAAAATGTTGATTTTCGTTTTGAAGTACGCAAAAACTTTGTCAGCGGTCCCCTTTTAACTGATGATGCTGTTAATTGGGCTTCTCAGCTACGTTTCTGCTTTCTTTAGCAAGATACCTGAGTGTATATGATTTTCAACAATATAATGTGGGGAACGAGGGCTTTCTTTTTTGTAATGTTGATTTAGAATCTTAAATATGAACAATTTATGGTGATATTTAAAAAACGACTTTGCAACTTGAAAACTGCCTGTTAGCCAGCCTAGAAATACAGTCCCAGGTATCACGGGTTCTGTTGGTGGTTTTGAACAGACCTGCTTTACTTCATAATGTCCTGCTGACCCTTGGATCCCTCATATTGTATAAACTGATTATAAAAATGTGAGGTTTTTTTTTTGTTAAACACTAGTGGCCATTCAAAGATAGGCTAAAACTTTATGAAAAAATATATAAACGTATTATTGGCGACAATACTCCCCTCTCCCCCCGGAATTAAGTGTATTGTATTGAAGGGAAGCTGATAATGATGGACTGAGGAAGCAGCATTTTTTTTTTTTTTAAAAACGTGTCCTTTGAAGAACATTCACTTTAAGAAAACTTTCTTGTTGATTTGCTGCTTTTGCCGTTGCAGTCCAGCCAGACATCGATGTAGGTGCTGTGGCAGAGTACCGTGCCACCGCCACACTCTCCTGCAGCCCGTGCCGTGCGGCGCTTTGGGGTCACAGCATAACCTGATCACCATCCAACGCATATTTCTGTTGTCGGAGGGAGCATCTGTTTGGGTCTCTGAGCTTCCTGGTCCCGTGTCTGCAGGAGAGAAGCCGTACGTGTGCACGGTGCCGGGCTGCGACAAGCGCTTCACCGAGTACTCCAGCCTCTACAAGCACCACGTGGTGCACACGCCCTGCAAGCCCTACAACTGCAACCACTGCGGCAAGACCTACAAGCAGATCTCCACGCTGGCCATGCACAAGCGCACGGCTCACAACGACACGGAGCCCATCGAGGAGGAACAGGAGGCCTACTTCGAGCCGCCGACAGGTAAGGAAGGTATAGACGGGTATAACAGAAACTATACACCCTGTGCATAAATATTAGGCAAGCAGGTATTTAGCTTGTATCTTCACAGTACTTCTAGTCCAGATTTATCTCCAGCTGTTTAAAAGTGTTCGGTCTGAGTGCTTTAATACTGGGAGAAAAACAGGAAACCTTGGATACTTCTCTGTGCTGAATTGTTAAACTTATTGCCGTTATAATGGGTCTTGGAGAAGGTGCAGGGGGGAGGAACAAAATGTGCCAGTCAGAGGGGTGCAGGTGAAACATCAAGAATGGGCATATGGACAATTTTGACTGATTTTCACAGTGGTTTTGAGGACAGACGAGATGAGTGATTCTTGGTGGAGCATTTGGATGGGTCCATGCATGGACAACTTAGAGCCAAAGAAAGTGGTTGGAGGAGTAATGCGGGCTGCAAGTGACTTGCAGATGATGTAAAGCAGGGCTGTCCGACTCCGGTCCTGGAGAGCTACTATCCAGGAGGTTTTCTGTCCCACTTGGCTTCTGATGAG
>JABFDZ020000087.1:2718760-2734249 GCA_019775955.2 Pollimyrus isidori | reverse complement strand
TACACACTACAGACAGGTCTCCCCAGGTTATAGAGGGGCTCTACACACTACAGACAGGTCTCCCCAGGTTATAGAGGACTACATGCATTTTTAGTGCTCTGTCATGCAAATGGTCTCCCAGCATAACCTTTCTTACTGCTTTACTTAAAAAAAATGAAGGAGGATGTTTTCCTTTAGCTGCTAGGGGGGTGAGGAGGCTGGGTACTCGTCTACGCTTGAGCGCTCAGAAACCCTGCGACAGACAGAAAGGATGTCGGTCGGTTCCCGGAGCGATTAACCCAACTTGACGTGCGATTGTTGCATTTTATTATTCCTAAAACTATGTGCTAGTGCCTGTTCGACTGCGCCTCCCAAATCCCCTCAGAGCTGACGTGTGTTTCGTAGGGGAAGTGAGAGGGAGAAAACTTTCTGGCAAGTATGTTAATTGGTCCACTGAGGTAGCTGGGCCACCGCAAACGCAAAGAGAAGCGCTTGAGAAATGTTTGGGGTATTTAAGAGTCACTCCATTGGGGGAGAACAAGAACTGGGGTGTTCATATTGGCTGGGGGAGCAGGAATTTCCAAGAGGTGTATAACCCTGCATTTATTCAGGCCGACGAAATCAATGCGTTACGCACCGTCAGTCGTGCAACTGCACAAACGGCACGACGCGCTCAAGCCTAACACAACGTCCATGGCCGCGCTCCCGACAAGCTGCACGTCTCCGCAGCCTATTTTATCGGAGATGCACACGTTTTGGCATTAATGGGAAATGTTATTAATGATCACTCTGGGGGTGATACCAGCATAAAGCTGCATTGTTACATCAACGTTCAGGAAGACAGGAGCCCGTCAGCGATAGATGAGATGCAAGGGAATGCTTACTGGGGTCCAAACGGGTAATGTTGGTAATGTTTGGGTAATGGGTAATGTTTCACACGAAAAAGAGGCCAGGTATCCCAGACGGGCATATCGGTAATGTTTACCAATAAAAATAGGTAACCAGTTTCAGTTAAACAAACAGGTAATACTTACTAGTATAAAACAGCGTTGGCCTCGTGCCTTTCGTACCGCACAGTTTCACACATCATCCTGTGGGGGAAAAAGGGCAGAGGAGTGAGGTGTATTGTTCAGGAGGGAGACTCTGTAGAGTGAGGCCTGAAGGGGCGGGGCTACTCAGACAAAACCGCACGCCACCTGCTGACAGAACTAATAATGCACATGCCACTGCTTCGCAGGGGAAAGGCGACTGGCCGATCCTCCATGTCTACTCAGATTCTCAGAATAGCTTCCAGAGTTGGGGGGGGGAAGGGATGTTTTCACACAGGTGATCAGCTCCCGTTCCTCAGTCAAGCCCCATGGGAATTGGGGGGGGCTAATATCTCTGTCTGTGACAGGCGGTGCACAAAACTGGAAAAATGAATCAAAATTTAACACGATGGATACAAAATCCCACCAAACACACATTGTTAGGGATAAAAAGAAACCAGCCAATAACGGCCCAGCGGGTGGGAGACAAGGAGCTTTACGAGCACACAAACCCCACCGTGTGGCCCCGCCATCCCCAAAGCCCTGGAGGAGCCTCACAGACAGCTCTGCTCTGCAACTGTGGACCCCAATCCACATGCACTTGTGCAAGGCATGCTGGGTAAAACGCTCTGGGGCAAATGGAGCTTAGAGGTATCATCACCAGAAGCACGTTTAGGCTAAACGAAAATGCTGGTGTTTGAGTGGGAGCTGGAACCTCGAGGCAGCGGGGAGTGGGGGGGTGGGGGGCCGCAACCCTCACCTTAACTGGTGCTCCCTCAGGTTGGACAGGGCTTCCATTCCGTGCAGGTACGAGTAGACGATCTCCAGGTCCTGCGGGAATAAGAGTGGAGGAGTCAGATCCGGGAAGGGGCCGTGGAGCGCTTTAATAATCTGGATGGGGGGGGGGGGGGATGAGCAGGAGCACAGGGATCGTCTTCACGCTTCCGCCCAGTGACCCCTAGCCAGTGCCTGCCTGGATTTAAATCAAGGAGAAGACCTCGCGTTCACACGCTGACCTATACACACCCAGGGAGGAACATCCTACCGCTTAATTAAAAACTAGACGAGCAGCAGCAATACAGGACGGGTGGTGGTCTCAGATACTTCCCACTACTTGTGACAGTCCCAAGTTGGAAAATTGAACCCTCAGCTGTGACCCGGATTGGGATTTCCTCACTCAAGGATACAAATCATTATAAAGAAAAAGAAAAATCACAACTGCAATCCAGCTGTGACAGACATGTGAGGAGACATGCAATATGATCTCTCAACCTTCCAATCATCAGACCAGACTAAATCCAACCTCACACGCAAAAAAGGATTGTTTGAGAAATGGGTTTATAAAGCAGAATATTTTGCTAGAAAAATGCTCAAGCCTCAAGCCTCCATGTTATAACACTACATCCTGCATCCACTTATTTTTACCAGGTAAATTATCTACTGCCGAGTATTAGGTAGACTTTCTAGCCATTAAAATCATAATGGACCATAATGGAAAGCAGTGTTTCTTAATCTTGTCCTCAGAGTCCCCCAGCCTTTTGACATTTTTGCTCCCTCCCAGCTCCCAAAGATTATCTGGAGGGATCCCGAGGGCTAAGTTTGAGAAGCGATGCATTAAAGGAAAATTAAAATGAAGAGGGTCAGTCCGCCCTCTACTGGCAACAACTCAGTACTGCGATGCCAGTCTGAATTAGCATATGTATCAAGTTATATCAAAGTCATCCATCCATCTTCTAACAGCTTTATGTACGAAGGGGTCTAGGGGGAGGGAAACATTAGTCAATCCAAGGCAGAATGGCACACAAAATTAGGCCACACCCCTCATGAGATGTCAATCACATTACACCAATACACTGAAATACACACACACACAATCACAGTCAAACATTACATGCAGTTTAGAGATGGCAATTAGCCTACAAGCATGTGTTTGGACTGCTAGAAGGTTCTGATTTACCAGAGTGCATAGGTGTGACATCATCCTTATTAGATCACTCATATAAAAATGAAGAAAAAGGTTAATGGTTACACCAAACAGGCATTCAGAGGTGAAGGGCAGTGAATTAGCATGTTAGCAACCTCCTGCAGCTGACAGAAGACCAGAAATCTCACACACACCCAGCTGGGGAATACACCATTGTTAACTGTATTTATTCAATTGAAACTAAACACAGAAAATATCCACAATGATACTGTAATCAGTGGTTCGTTACCCACTTTAAGAAATGACAGTGCTGCAAAATGTGCCACAGGGCCAAATATGAAACATATTCTATAGATTTATATGTATTTGTAAATTATACACAAACCAGGAACGACTTCACAGGACAGGACAAAACAAAAGCCTGGTGTTTCAGCAAATACACACAATAACCACTAGGGGGCAGAGTAGACTAAAGAGATCCAGTACAGGCCTTTGTGCAGGCAGCAGCTGAACAAAACCCGTGTTACATAAAGAGCCCATTTTTCCCCAGAGTCTGAGTTTTGGAAATATGCACACAGAATATTAACTTTTAAATTTATTGCCGTGCCATTCAATTGTAAAGTAAAAAAATACAAAATACAAAGAAATGCAGTGAGATTTGCAGGGCAGCATGCAACCATTCTGCAGGGCACCATGCAACCATTCTGCAGGGCACCCTCTTAAACCAAACCGCCGAATGGGAGTCGGAGAGTGAAGCAGACATTACGGGTGAGACCGTACCAGACAGCAGAAAGCAGTAAACCTCAGCAACTCTGGCTTTAAAATTTGTAGGCTCTGGAGCGTAAATGCCACTGGGATGCTTTTACAGTAGCCAGGGGAATGGGGGGGGGGGGACGTCACCTGACACACACGCCCTACACTCGCTCGTCCTTCAACAAGTCACACCTCTGGAGCCCCGTTAACCTGTAATGGAGGGAAGTGTCCTCAGGAGGGCACCGCTGAGAGGAGCCCAGGGCAGGGACAGGTGATGGCGAGGAACACCAGGTGACACATGACGGAGACAGAAAGGGACACAAAACCAGCTGGCAGGACACTGCACACAACACAACCCCCCCTCCCAGAACGTGTTTGGATGTCTAGGGAAATCCCGCTTTTTGGGGGGAGGGGGGAATGAGGAATTTTTTAATTAAAAGAAACAACATGGACAGCTAGTACTTAGCAAGCATTTCCTCCTTTCCCAGCGTCTCTCTTGCGCAACCAAGGTCACATGATCCCCATGCTCCTGCGGGCGGACATACACGCCGGACAAGGCAGCCATTCCTATCATTCCACGCTGACAGGCGGTGGGCTATTCGGATGGGGTTAAATTCCACCCCCTCCCCCTCTGACACACAACTCTGGGCCGCGATCGGCACGTGCTGCTCAGCCAGACACAGCGAGCGGACGAGTCCCGCGTGATAAGTGACGCAGAGATGCGTTGAGACGCCTTTGCCCGTGACCGTGACACCCTCACTGGCTGGGCACCTGATCCCAACAGACAGGGACAGAGAGAGCGAGGAGAAGGGATAAAGACAGAGGAGAATAGAAGGAATAACACAGAGAGAGAAAGAAGAACAGTGGCGGGTCTCAATTCTGCTGTGACGTCACTCTATCCATCTAATCCGCCCCCCCCTCCCCGGCCAGGAATCCACCTGCCCCCCATTTCCGCATGTCGGATGAGACGTGCTCACAGAAATGCATGATTAACACACGAGGAATGAGAGGATCATCAGCAGAGGTGAGCAAAGGAATCCAGCGTCGCTGTCGTGATTTCACAGGCTATTTAAACCCCCCCCCAAAGGTATAACAAATGTTAATGGGTGTAACTCAAACTAAAATAAAACAATAGTACTACAATGCACAAATTCCAATAATCTACATACCTTACACACACACACACACACACACACACACACACACACACACACACACACACACACACACACACACACACACACACAAACTGTTTGCCAAGCTTAAGGGTCAGAAGAACAGCTGGCTTTACACACAGACCATAAAGCCAATAGCGGGCACTGCCAGCACCATCAAGCCCTCCAACGCCAGCCTTGGGAGGCGTCTGAAACCATCCAAAATCAACAGCGATTAAAGTCACCGCCCGCAGTCCGCCCTCCGCGGGGGTGGGGGGGGGGTTTGGGGAAGGTTGGGGCACGCATTCCGCTAGCCAGTCGACGTCTTCCCACACTTTTACGGCTGAAAATCCCACACACGGAGTGGGGGAGGGGAGCGGCCCACGATTTCAGGCAGCTGAACCATGCAGTGGGGGCGTGCGGGGGCGCGGTTCCGTATCAAACACGAGAATAACACCGTATTCCTTGCCCGCCATAATGCTAGCGCCTGTGCTAAAGAACTAAAAGGGGGCGGTGTGGATTAACTGGGTTAGGACTCCGGGCCGGTGATCAGAAGGTCGCCGGTTCAAATCCCAGGGTCGGCAGAGCTAAAAAGAAACTCAGAAGAGATGTCAAGGAACTGAGGAAGCTCTAGGTTCATAGTGGCACTGGCAGACAATGAACGGATTACCAATAAAGATAACATCTTTTACACTGTCCATATAGCTCAGAGTCTGCAGTCATGGTCGAGCACCAAGCTAAGTCAGGAGAAGCCACTGACACCAGAACCCGCGCCCATCCCCACCCCCCCCCCATGTGAGTAACATCTATACAGACGCGGTAGGAAGCCAACGAATTTCTCAGAAACGCACACACACAAATCAAAGACACATCACGGTTCTCAGAAGATCCTTGACAAAAAGTACATGCTTGTCTGTGCATTTAATGCCCTTGGGTAACTCATTTGCCATTTAAAAACGCCTCGTTAAACAGGAAGTTAACAGTGCAACAAAAATGTACGTCAATGTTCTGCTGATTTGTAAGGCAGTAATAATCCATTGCAGTCCAAAACACAAAGCTGCTGTTCTGGTCATGGCATTTCCCAGTAATGTCAGACATTCGCAGTCAGAGACAACAATGTCAAAGTCTGCTGGAATGGGGGCTCACAACTGCCACCTACAGGTCTGATGGACATCTGCAGGCAGTCAACTATGGACGCTGACAATCTGACGTCACGTTCCAGAAAGAGGAACAATTAATCTGGATTGAAAAACATTCAGGGAAACTAAAAACAAATAATGCATGAACCTTCAGGTTTATCTTTTTATCACGGTCAAATGATTCTTTCAAAAAAATAATTAATAAACCCAAATGTCAGCCCCCCCCTGTGTACAAAATGCACATCAGCAGAAAAGCCAGAGACAGGTATGGCCAGGATCCTACTGCAGGAAGGGTAAAGGGTCTGCCCAGGGTCCTAGTGCCAAAAGGCTACACAGGGTCTGCCCAGGGTCCTAGTGCCGAAAGGCTACACAGGGTTTGTCCAGGGTCCTAGTGCAGGACAGGTAAAGGGTCTGCCCAGGGTCCTAGTGCCGAAAGGCTACACAGGGTCTGCCCAGGGTCCTAGTGCCGAAAGGCTACACAGGGTCTGCCCAGGGTCCTAGTGTAGGACAGGTAAAGGGTCTGCCCAGGGTCCTAGTGCCGAACAGCTACACAGGGTCTGCCCAGGGTCCTAGTGCTGAAAGGCTACACAGGGTCTGCCCAGGGTCCTAGTGCAGGACAGGTAAAGGGTCTGCCCAGGGTCCTAGTGCCGAACAGCTACACAGGGTCTGCCCAGGGTCCTAGTGCTGAAATGCTACACAGGGTTTGTCCAGGGTCCTAGTGCAGGACAGGTAAAGGGTCTGCCCAGGGTCCTAGTGCCAAAAGTCTACACAGGGTCTGCCCAGGGTCCTAGTGCCGAAAGGCTACACAGGATTTGCACAGGGTCCTAGTGCAGGAAGGATAAACAAGGTCTGGCCATAGTCCTAGCGCTGCTGACACAGCCTGCCGCCCAACCAGCCCCAGTCACTTCATTCCTCTGGATACAAAGAGCAGGACCAAGGTCAAGGCATAGACTGTGGCCTGGGCTCGATCAATGGGTCTGTCAGAGATCCCACAGAGAACAGGCAGGGGTGAGAGAGTGGTATTTTTAGAAGGTATCAGATTAAAAATCAATAGAGGCTTTGGAATTAATCAAGGCCTAATAAGAGTACAGTAGGCAATTGGCAGGTGAAGGGTTCCATGAAATGCAAAGTCCTCACACGCATCTATTTGCACGAGAAATTCATTTGTACAACACTGCACAAGTGGGTCAGCGGGGGGGGGGGGGCTTTGCACTGACTACTTTTTCGCTAAAACTAACAGTGCGTCATCAAGTTCTGTGTGAATTGCGAGTCGCTGCATTTAGACCAAAGAAACCAATCCGTCGATGAAAACCAAGAAAGCCTTGAAGACTGCAGCGAGACCGTGTTATCTTAGCGGCATTAGCATAGAGTCAGCGATGCCAGAGAGGGGCCGTGTTGTTATCTTAGCAGCATTAACGTACAGTCAGCGATGCCAGAGAGCCACCGCACTTCCTCCATCGCACCGTCAGGCCAGAGGCGACATGGCATAAATTATTCAGCAGCTAGGAGCACGCTGAGAACGAAACCACGAACACCATTTCTGGCAAAAAACAATTACGGTACGTTTAAGGAGGGGAAAATCAGATTAAGTATGCAAACAGAACGTCAGCTCAAGAAAGGAAAGTTTGCTTTACGCAACAGCAAACCACCCAGGCTTCACCTATAATAAAAGAGGGCACAGCAGGTCTCTCCCAGAGCGCTGTACATTACACGATGACTCAAAGGTAAAATAAGCGTGTTATATTTAAATTTAAATGATCAAGGGGATACAATGTGCCATTTACCTATAATCCCAATGGGAAAAGTGGGACACACACACACACCCTTCCAGGTCGAAGGAAAAGCCCAGACCTTCTCCTATTGTCCATCACCATCGAACGGTAATTGGAAAGTCTGGCAGAGGAGCAGCTTGAATAAGGACCCCCCTTCTCTACCACTTCAACAAAAGATCACGTGAGCAAGTGCCTGATTATTCTGAATAATACGCTACAGCCACACAGAAAGGACTCCCCCCCCCCAACAAAAACCCTACCCATACAACCCACATTAAAAGAAGAGGAGGGTGACCAACCACATGCTGGCTCACACGGATATCTAGATCAGGGAATTGTGGAGGTCATGGAAAGGTGTCCGTGTCGGTCTCTTCGAGCCCGGAATGCTGGACCTAACAGAGGGGGGGCATTTCCTTCTTCCCTGAAGAGCTGAGCTTAACGCCCCCCCCCCTCCCAACGGCTCCAGGTCCCCGAGTGGTGCCACATGCAAGGCCGCTGCCCCGTCCTGCCCGGACCCAGCGGTTCGGGGCGGTGATCATAAGAGGCCGGCCCAGTGTGGGAGCCCCACAGGCCTGGCGACCGGGTGGGGGAGCTCAAAAAAGGACCGGAATGCGACTCACAATGAGCCCTTTTGTCTGACTCGGTGGGGGTGGGGGGGGCTGCACGGTGCCTCTCCACACACTCCAGCAGGGAACCCATCCTACATCCCACAAAGCCTATGCTGCCCTCCCCTCCGCCGTGCCTACCAGCTTTCCCTGGGGTGGGCAAGGGAGAGTGTGCACACACTTTTCAGAGCCCTCCTGGGGGAAGATACAGCATCACTGGTACAAAAAACAAACAAAAAAAAAACCTGACAGACCAGCAGAAAATTGTCACATGGAGGGGGGAAGCTGACGGGGAAAAGGCGATACTGGGATTTAAAACACAAAATAAAACCCTGAATACAAATAAAACAGCATTGAGCCAATCAGACAACACTAACAGTCCACACGATTAAGTAAGCCTATGCAAATGATTAGCCTATGCTTATTTCTAATGCTAATGCTAACGTGAGAAACAAACTGATCCGGGGTGCAGGGCCTAATATGGCAGGGTAGCAGTCTGTCACAGGGTGCTGGCAAATGTGCTGCTATTTAATCACCATGGTGACAAGGGGACCCCCACGAGCCTCTGTGTGGTAGCTAAGAGAGACCTCTTCAGCCGGGTCATTCCTCGCACCTTAGAAAGTCTCGGTCTGATTAGCATAAGCCTGACAGTTGATGGGTTTCTCAGACTAAACTAAACTCTGATTTAAAAAAAAAAAAGATCAAGGATATGAACTTCTCTAAAAGGCGTCTGGCATCTTCAAATGACCCAAACTAGCAGGCGGAGGCAGGTTTCCAGCTGGTGCCCAGTGCCAGGAGAGATTAAAAGCACTCAGCTTCAAAATGCTTCATGTAGCTGTGGGGAAACTCGCAGCTGAGGCGACCCCAGTGGGCCGAAGCCGATAAGATGCTGTGCGGCTCACGGGAATGCTGACGAACCGGCAATTTCCATGCTAGCTCTCTCTTTAAACAGATAAGTAAACAGATAGATAATCCTGGAGTGATTCGATGTCAGAGCTCCTTCAGGTTCCGCTTTACCACACTGTTTCCTGTCGTTCTGAATACAGCAACGAATTTGGCTTCCAGCTGCCAGCGTTATCGCCCTGCAACAGGCAAGCGATGCCACCATTTCCAGCCAGTAAGATTGGAGGAGCTGCACCAGACATGTCATGTACGGTAGGGTGCGCATGTGTGTTTGTGGGCTACCAAGATGTCGCACTCATCTTCACCTGCCAAAGCACAGGATTAGTTTAACTGGGGGTATTGGACATGCTACTAATTGCAGGTCTCATAACTGATCATAGAGTGGGAGACCTTTTAGTTTAGGTGGTAAACTCTGCATTTCGAGTTCCTTTCCATATGCTAATCAGTTGTACTCCAAGACCAGGTACCTCACTTTGACAACCACGGCCTTCCCCCACACAATCAGGCTCCTGCTCTTCACCATCACCCTACCCCCACCTCAACAGCCGGACCCAACCCCTTGACAATCAAACCCAACGCACCCTCAACCAGACCCCGCCCCTCCACAACCAGACCCCGCCCCTCCCCAACCAGACCCCGCCCCTCCACAATAAAGGATACCCCCAACTACATAACCATACGCCTCCCTTCCATAACCGGGCAGCTCCCCCCTACATCCTTCCTAGTCCCCTTCATACCACCACCACTCCCCGCTCCCAGCAGCCCAGATTCCCCCAGGCTAAGTGAGGGACAGCTGGAGGGCAACCAGCACTCTGTAATAAACCTTCAACATGTCGGCCTGGAAATTATTACTCCTCACTTTTTCCGTGAGCCAGTCTTCAGAAAGGTTTTTGAAGCAAAACATGAATATCATAACCCAGATACGGAGAGAAAAATGCAAGAAGAAAACAGGATGTCCGCCTCTGGAAACATCAAAATATTAAGCGAGGTGCTACTCTTTCGACTGTCGCTACATGAAAAAGATTTGCAAAAAAAAAAAAAATCAAATAAAAATAATAAACTATAAATAAAATAATAAATCTCATCAAAACCTTTCGATAACCTGCCTACGATCTTCAGCTTACATTTGCTGCCAGCTTGCAAAGTGGGCATTGGGGGTGGGGGGGTTGGGTACCATTGCCGACAGATACGCATCCGTCGATCAGCCGGCACAGTCCGTCGGCTCAGCAGAAACACCGCTGACACGGGGGGTGCTATTTACGGCGCTCCGGTAGCGGGACGAAGAAGCGGCCGTGTTCCGCAGAGTGGCGCCGCGCGATTGTGTAACTCCGGAACATTCTCACATTTAACTTCTTTAAAAGTAGGTCACCGCTTTCACGTCGGTTGGCACAATTTTTTTTTGTTTTTTCCACCAAAATCTTGGTTCTCGCAAATCTTTCATAACAAAACTCAGAAGAGAACCGCCAAAAAAAAAAATTTTTTATTTGGGACTAGAGATCGATGGCTCACGCAATACTGGACGGCAGGACGGACCTCGTACGCTAATTTCGTCGTCAACGGCTGAGGAAGCCGGAATTCTATTGGTCATGGCTGAAACCCCAAAATTGGGAAGAAGGAAGTGATTTCTACACTTTCTACCCTTGTATCACCACATATTAGTTTCGCCAATTTGTCAGAGCACAGATGTTCGGGGGGGGGGGCTCTTACAGTGAAACAGAACATTGCCTCCGGTTCAGGTCGTCTTCTTGTCTAGCTGCCATGACCTACAGGGGGAAGTGGACCAGGCCATCTATACCTAATCATGGGCAGACATGATCCAGAAAGTTTTATCAGGTCCCAAATGAAGGTAGTGTTTATACAATGATGGCAAAGCTAACCAATCCACTGCTCTCCACTGAGCTATTGGCCGCTTGCATATTTCCGTAAATAAAATCTGTCACTCAGCAATCACATGGTTTAATCCCTAGGCAAGCTGTTTTTTTTTTTTGGGGTTTTTCCTTTTTCTGCTTCATCATGCTCCATCACGGGGTCCAAATGCTGAGGCAGCTTCAGCGAACAACATCTCCCCCCCCACGCTCAGAGAGGAAGGCAAGAGGTCACCTCTGTGACATGAAGAGCAAAACCTGGGAGTTTGTCTGTCTGGGGCTGGTGGGGGGAGAAGCAGGCAACATAAATCCCCAGTGTGACCCCCATCGCCAACACATTCTTGTTTAAAATGGTAAGAGACCAGCTGATCACTTCCTGCTGGGGGACTTTCACCACCCTCCCCAAGCTAAAGGGGCTGTTCCCTCAAATGGCGGTTTGCAATGCAACGCATCACCGCATGGGATGTGGAGCAATTTTTTTGGACTTTATTGTTTGTAACACAATCCACAGATATGTACCATAATCCACAAGTACGTATTTTTTAATTTGTGTTGTGTAAAACCATATCCACAAAACAAACGGATTGATTTGTACACGTGAAGCGTCTTTTGCACATTTGTGGACAATGCCCTCCCAATTTGTGGACCGCTGCATTTGTGACTCCCCATCTTCAGCCCCCAGAGTTTAACTCTTAAGGCACAGCTAATTGGACACGTCTACATCGTTCAGGTTACACTCAGTCCGTCAATTCTACCTCTTGTACTTCAAACAACCACAGTACGGTTATTATTAGCAACACAAAACTACTGCGAGGGAACTCAAAACCATTTCAAAAAATATTTTCCCACCCTGACCTCTTAGGGGCTCTGTATACCACAGCTGATCTGTAGAAAAGAAAAGGGAAAAAAAAAGAGAACCATAAATATATCATCCATCCACAAATATGTATCTGCAGAAATACAAAGCGATTCATACACCAGAAATGGGTTCTGTGCATTTGGTACATGCATGTCTGTGAGTGTGTGTATCGTATCAGGATATGACATTTTGGTCATATGTCACACTCCTACTAATGGGTTGATTCCTTGGTGCTGCACCGTTGCTAAGCTAAGGGCTCATTCCCTGGAGGGGGGGTCGTCGTCATAGTGCAGGGTCTGCCTACATGCAGTGCCCCTGGAACTGGGGGTTAAGGGCTTTATTATGGGGCCCGAGACCACAATCATCCTGTCGAGTTTGAGACTTGAATTGACAACCTTCCGACCCAAGTGAGCCTCGCACTGCTAAATATGCAAATGGAACAAACCCTTAAACCTACACCAGACATATGAAAACCGCAACCAAAAGGAAGAGAGTGCATCATGTTTAACAAAAGAAAGCCGATGATTCCTCAGAAGGTCATCAAGCCGCATCACCCAGACCGCCGGCATCCACGGAACCCGGAAGGGCATGTGTGCGGCGTGAACCTGATCGGTTACTGCGACGTTCCACGGACAAGGGGAATTCCTGGGGATGCGTTTCTTGGTGGTGTTCCAGTCCATAGCAAGTTCGCATATTCGGGAAGAGGAAACGCACAGGCTCGCTCTAAGGGGGATTCGGGGATGGGCCTGTGGCTCGCCCGCCAGAAGCACCCCCTGCAGGGCGGGTGACCTACCGCCGTTGCCGCTGGCAACCACGCTCAGTCACGCAGGGGCCTGGGGGAGTGCATTCCAACTTCATCCCGCTATCTCGAGGACATCTTGTTTCTTTGCCCGGGTTTTACATGCTCTTGGCCTACTCCACCCATCTCCAAGGCCATCTCAGATGGTGTTTCCACAGTGTACAATAAGCTACCCAAAGGAAATGCCAGGGGTTGGTTGAATGCCAGCAGCGGGTGCGGGGGGGGAGATGGTCACAAATTGCGGGAACTGTTCTCAGTACATCGGCACACCACCATGGCACACCATTCCCCCCCCCCCAACTCACAGACCTGACTCACTTCATTACCCACATTCTGAACCGGACCCTCAGCCCCCCCCAGCAACATAACTCATGCCGCCACAGTAAGGTAATAACTCTACTTCCCGCGGAGTCTCCTTGATGCTCGTCACGGTCAGATAAACGTTACGCGTCAGCATTTAAAACACCATGAAGCATTAATCGTGCGGAACGTCAGGGAAAAAAAAAAAAACAACAAATTAGGCGGCTACGCTAATTACAATAAAACGTGAACACGAGCAGGAGCTCAAGGACGGGGCCAGCATCCCCGAGACGTCTGGTGCAACGCGAGGCTGAGAGTTCACAACCAACAGCAGCTGCATTCACCAGGGAGAAATAAACAAATAATAATAAAAAAAAAACAGGTCGAGCACAACTGCATTAGACAAGTAGAGCACTGCGCTAACAACACAAAGGTCGTGGGTTCAAATCCCAGTGAGCAGACGTAAAATACAGCCCTTGCCTCTACTGCAGGAGGCTTTGGGTAAATGTGTCAGAGAGTGAAATAAATGTAAATTTTGCAGATATGGGCTCCTATGACAAGGACAACATGATGGATGATAGACTATGCAAAGACTGAGGATATAATGGCTCCAATAATATTTAAGCTTTGAACACAAACCTTTTACATATAAATAACTCTAGTTATCAGACTGCCTTCGATTATGCTGAATCGAAGAACGCCATATTTTACTTCTACTCATTTAGCAAGCACTATTTTTCAAAGCTATGACTCAGAGCAGGGTCAGTCTGTCACCGGAGCAATCGGGGTTAAAGGCCCAAGGGTCTCAAGGGTCCAACGGTGACAAGTCTACAGGGCAATGACCTGCCGATCACAAAGTCCTAAACTCCAATATAATTTCAACAATACTACCTTTTATATAGTCAGTCATTGAAACATTATTCTTTGCTGTTAAAATATTTGCACTGTGCCTAAGAAAGACATCTGGATCTGCGACAGAAGTCAAACACCGTGTGATCCATCATATTACAGCAAGAACGACCCCCCCCCCCCCTCCCGCTGAGAAGCATTGCATCTTCATGTATGGCCGTCGACCTCATAAAGCCAAGGGTTTCGCAAGCAGATTCATCACGATCAAAGAAAAGGAATAAAATGAACAGGCAACAAAACCAGAATAAAATGTCCACTTTATTTATATCTGCCTGTGGATCTAGAGCAAGCATCTGTGATGGGGGGCCATGTATCATGGGGGAGGGGGAAGGAAGGAAGGGGGCTTTAAAGGTCACCAGGGCAATGCCAAGGGTACACTAAGAGGGAATAAGAGGGGATATTGACAGGCACTTCCTGAATGACAGGAACATACAGACAAAAGACTGAACAGGCCAAGAGCAGGAACGTCTGGCACCTAAATATCAAAATCGCTATTTAACCGTATTGTGAAACTTTGAGACGTCACCAGAAGGGTGTGAGATCTCCTCACCAGGGCAAAGGATAACAAGGCAGCCCCCCCCCCCCATCACCCCCAGCACGCAAGGCTTTTATCAGGTTCAATAATTCATCGGCTTCCTTGATGAAAGACACCAGGGCACACCCCAGACAGGGTACGTATGCAGCTCCACCAATCAGCAGGAGTTTGGCTGCTAGGCAACCCTAGCTATGCTGCCCCTCCCCCGCTGGCCACGCCCCCTAATGGGTACTTCTTTAATTAGGTTTAATATTTCAAAAGCATGAGACTAGGCACTGCGTTGTGGTGATTCTCGAACAACGTGGGATATCATCCGGCCGGGTAATATGAGAGGCAATGCAGTTCGGAGAAAACGGCCTATCAACACGGCAGGAAAACGCTCACTCTCTCTCTCTTACTCTTCCTCCCCCTCTATCACCTCCCTAGTCATTAAAATACAGAGTAAGGCTGCTCGCCTACGCTGCACTTAAGAAGTCCGCTAACAGACCATCAGAGAAGGAAAAAAAAAAGCATGCAGTGAAACAACTGCCGTTCTGTAGATCTGCAAGGCTGTGCTCTGCTGGGAGAAGCAGCTACATGAAGAAGAACAAACAGCACAAGCAGTAAATACAAAGAATTAAGGGGAGCAGTCATTTATTTCAAGACAAAATTACAGGAACATTAGCAAGATGGCAAAAACCAAAATGAAGACTACAGAACTGGGAACTGTGTGAAGAGTGGGCGGAGACTATAGCTCACAAAAATAATTCCTTGTTTCTGAAGTGAAATTTATGCACTTTCACTTTCGGGAACTTTACAAAACGACAGCAGCAAAGGACTAAAAAATAATGGGGTTCCCCCCCCCACATCCCACGAGATCTAAAAATGTATTTCAATTAGGGCTGCCCTCAAATAGTCGACTAAACGTTAGTCGATATGAAGAGGGCTTGGTCGAATACATTTTCATTAGTCGGTTAGTCGCCAAA
>JABFDZ020000087.1:2703002-2717424 GCA_019775955.2 Pollimyrus isidori | reverse complement strand
CCCCCACTCCGAAATTGACTGACACTTTCCTGAAGAAACCATGCTAAAACTAATTAGTAGCTTTTTTCCATTTGAATTCGCATTTTTCTTATGACTCGCCATCATGTCAAATGCCTGATCAGCATTATCTGGGTAAAAACGCTGTTTCACATCGTTCGTCTGACAAAATCTAAAAAAATCTACATTATTTTTTAATCATACAACAGCTCCACCGCAACAGCAGTCTACCGAGACACCACATACTAAGAGAGTCTGATAAAGGGTAGAAGGTTCCAATCCGACTGCTGTACTTGCACGCAACTGAAATGGCAGAATTGAACATAGAGTCAAAGACGAGTCTGAATAAACGACTTGACCTTCTGTGCCCCAGAAATATGACCCCGCATGAATCAAATGTGAGGACAAGAACTTAAAAATAATAATATTAATAACAATGATGAAAACAATAGCCTGGTCCCACTAGCTTGCTTAAGCGGCTGCTATTGGCATTAAGCTGATGCTTTAACAACGCAGCTGAGTCGCTAGCTGAGTGAAAGGGTTGCATCTAGCAGAAACCAAAGTGAGGTAACGTGCAAGCGGTCCGTGCAGCAAAGGACACCAGCTAGAACACAACTACCCGGCTTTCTCAGTTTCAAGGTCATCACAACCACAAAACAGCGTCGATTAAGCTTCCGTTGTCCGACCGTGACTGACTCTACTCCACAAAAATATCGACCGGTCACGTGACAGACGTCCAGTTTTAGTCAAGAGCAAAGAGCTTCTTCATAAAGCACGACCACGGTCGATATCTCAAATCTCCCAGAATGTAACGCAATGCAAGCATAAAGCTTCAAATATAAATGCTGGCTTCAGAGATAACCGCAGCCCCCTTCTATTTCAGAGCACTGTTCTGGGTGCCTGTACCATAAACCTACTTTCACATACCCCTCTACGCAGCTGCCATAGCTCTCAAGCATCATGCCCCTCGCCTAACCGGCCGCGAAACGTAGAAGCACGGCAGAGAGGCTTGGCTGGTTGCATGGGACCAGCCAGCGGTGCCCGTCTCCCGCATCAGCCATGCCGTTAGGAAGAGAACATTTCCTAAATAGCTACTTTAATAGTGTGAGGTCGAAACCAGAGCGCCATAACTCCTCACTTTACATACGAAGGATCATAAACGTCGGTTTATAAACGGAGCCCCCACATGCGGGCGCAGCGCAGGGTGGCATCCTGCCATGGCGTAAGAATTGCAGGCGGCCTGTCAGGCGACGGCGAGAGCTGCGAGATGCGACAGGGACCGCGGGGCACGCAGACACGCTTCGTGCATGCAGCCGGCGGCGAGGGGGAAACGCAGCAGTGTTACCTTGAGCCGCCCATGCGGCTAAATCTCAACGACGCAGCAAAAAAACAGGGCATTCCCCCGGGGAGCTGCAAGGGGTAGGTCAGACTGACATCCATGGGGGGGGGGCCTGAGACATTACATGAGGCTCACTGAGGGTCAAATCGGGCCAAGCTTCCGTAAAAGGCAGCAGACATAAATCCGCTGCAGTAGGTGCAGTATTTTATTATAGTTTAACTGTCTTACTTTCAGTGGTGTATTTTTTGCACTTTCACATCTTTTTAGCTAGGGGCGGTTATTGCTTTCTGCTGTTTCCAAGTGCCACAGCCCCCCCCCCCCCCCTTCACTTGCAGGGGGACTACGGACGTGCACCACTCAAACGGCACCTCACCCCCATGCTGAAATAAACACGTGCAGAGGGTGCAAGGACTGCAGAGCTACAGAGATGGGCGGGCTGATGCTAAAAAGAGGCAACTGAACGTATTCGGGTCCAAACCATACACACTGCCCATCTCTGCAAGGGTGGTATGGTGTGACTTGTGAGGTACTGGGGGGGGGGGATACACAGCAAAAGGGTAGAATTTCAGAGTTTTCCACAGTTTTCTCAAGACGTCTCATACTCCCCTTAAAGGCACGAAGCCGCTCTCCCTATCCCCCCCACCCCCAAAAATGTCCCTCGTCCCTGCATGAGTCGGAGGATGACACACTGCAGGCCATGCATTTTCAGGGAGGGGCCGGAGAGGCAACGGAAGGTTCGGGCCTTCCAGGGTCCTCTTCAGGATCCTGGCCCCCCGTTTGCGAGGTGAAGCACATGATCTGAATCTCCAACACAGCACCCTGGTCATTAATACCATCGTTCCAGGGGGTGTGCACATGGGCAGGGCTAGAAGGGGCACTGCCCTACATGAATTACAGCCCCTCACCGTCCCAGCGTGCCAGGTACCCCGGGGTCCTGCCGTGACAGATCTGCAGTGCCGGCTACCGAGCTCCAGGCGTGGGCCGCTTCCTGCCGCAGTGACAGGATTGCGGCATAGGGGGGCGTCGTGGCGAGGTGCAGCGGCAGACTGCAATCCACACGCTCTGTTACGTAACGCAGGGCGGCCAATCAAAGCATAGTGAGCCGATGCCGACTGCGGCACAAGTACAGAAAGAGCCTGGGGAATCCGTCCACACCCTCTCCGACGTAAACCCCCCCCAGCCTCGCTGTCCCCACCAGACAGAGAACAGAGGGAAAGACCAAAAAGGGCCCTCACAGGACCCAAAACGCCAGCCCCCCCCTCCGACCACCAGCAGTGACACATCATATAATTAGCCAGCGTTACCCCCAGAACAGGCCGCCTTTGGGGTGGGGGCACAGGGGCGCCAACAAAGCCTTGGCAGCCACCTCCCCTGTTTTTGGACTCAGTCCTGCACTGTGGTCCTTGCCTGCCCCCCCCACCAAATCACTCTCCCCTCCATGCCCGACGTGGTCGCCGCCTTCTTGATTCCATGAGCTCGCCAGACCATAATATCCAAGGATTAGCCCCTTGGCGCGGTGAATCCACACTGTTCGCCGCGGGCGACAGGATTAAAAATACATAGTGTGGCATTCAAGCTAATCTGCAGGGTAGGTATGAAGACTCACTTTCACCGTCCAGGCTGTTGCCTGGGGCCCACTTTCCAGAACACCCCCCTTGCGATTAAACGCCCCCCGCCCCCACACCCCTCCGCCAGCATCCCAAAGCCAGATCTACGAGTCGAGCACCTGCGGCCCACAAACGTGCCTTTACTGGCACGCGACTCCCACTGGAGGCTGGGGTTAGCCAGTGTGCAGAACAAGATGGGGGCTCTTCTTCACGGCAGGTGCGGGAGAAGGCAGAGTTCACAGCAGGGGGGGCAGGTCACCCCAATAGGCAGGCTGAGAAACTGATGCATTATGGGACAGAGGGGCATGGACAGCATGACCCCATGAGACGCCACCGTGTCCAGCCTGCCTCTCGCACTTAAAGCTGCGCTTCTCAAACCGGCCCCTCCTGGACAGGGAGTCGGGGGGGTGGGGAGCAGAAGTATGGGCCGTCTGGGGTGTCCGAGGGCCGGGTTGGGAGACGCTAACTTACACATACACATAGTTAATGAATATTCCTATGGGTATGGAGAATGGATGCCACGTGCCTCCCCCCAATTCCATTCAACTTCTAACCAGTTTTTATCAAGGTGACAGCAGGGTCAGACGTCCCCCCCCACCGCCGACACAGGGAACAAGGCTGGGTTGCTCCCCCAGACAGGATGCCAGTCCATTACAGGGAACACAGATACACAAATACAAACACCATACAACAGAGGCACTTCAGACCACAATGAACCCCCCAGCTACCCCTGAAGGCGTGAGGCTAGCCTGTTACCGACTGAAGCACGGTGCCGCCTCCATCTGTAAACTTCCAGAATAAAAACGAAAGCAGCTCAGCGCAATTCAGGCCGAGCGAGACTTCTCCCCCCACCCCCCCCCACCACATCATACATTATGACTTTTGTATATTAATATTATAAAAGAGCAGGAACAGACCTGCAGGCGACTGTGGAGCCTTCAGACAAACGGACTGTGGCGCCGAGTCAGATGCTCAGGAGAGTCAGACTTAAACAAAAGCTTTCCTGACCACCCAAGTCCACCAGAAATCACCCTAAGATTTCCCCCGCAAATGTTACTGAAAGCCTGCTACCAGGAAGGAGCCCCTAAACCGGCTTGGTCATGCTTCATCACATCAGTGTATGTTGAAGGCTAAAGGTGGGGCCAGACGAGACGGCCTGGCAGTGTGTGGTGCACCCAACACCAAGGGGATTACAGTCAGGAATCCGAGGTTGTCATTTCTCCCAGTTACATCCCATTTCCCTTTGTTAACCTCACTGTTACAGGGGAGGGGGCCATCGGTCCGCTCGAAGCTGGACGAGGCAGTCGATACTTCACAGCTGGACATTTTAAAACCAAAGAAAAAAAAAGATTTACGGTTCAGTGGGGCTGACGGTGTAATAAATAAAACCAGAGAACGAAAATAAACAGCAGGGTGGGAAGGTGAGGGGTGAATGCGCATCTCAGGGTCAAATCCCCAGGGCATTATGGGTAAGTGCATGGCAACCCGGGAGTGAGGGAGGATTCTGGGTAAAGTGCCTGAGATGCCCCAAACCATGACTGGGACCCAAATTTCGACACAGTGCTGCTAAGAACACAGGACATCAAGATAATGCTGCTTTATGTTTACTGCCACCACACCTCAGTAGCGCGTTTGCGACATTTCTCAACTGCTCGGAAGAGAAGCTGCACCGTCTTTGACCTCGAGGTGCTACCACCACCATAAGACCCAATAACGATCCATCACAGGACCGGTAATGCAGTTATATGGGTCCTCAAGCAGAGTTACTGGGGTTGTGGGGGTGTCAGAGATTTACAGGACAGCTGGTGAGCTTTATGCAAAAAGCGGGCTGTTGTTCTTAGCCGGGGAAATGGCACCAGCCTGAGTAAGTGGGATCCACAGCTACTGGACATGTTTCTGTACACAAATGTACTGCCCTGGACTGAACTGACCAAATGCCACTCCTGTATTACTTATGAATTATGGCTTTCACTGTTGCATGTTCACACTTCCCTGGTTAGAGGTTTGAATCTGAGCTGGTGTGTGTGTGTGTGTGTGTGTGTGTGTGTTGTACCTTGTAATCAGCTGGCATCCCATCCAGGGTGAAAATTAAAGAACGTGACTGTAAAATACAACACACACACACACAATAACAATAATAATAATAATAATAATAATAATAATAATAATAATAGACACCGTGCTTTATTAACGCTGAAGAACACCACAGCAAAGCCCTGTACACTTTTCAGGAAAGGCACCTTAATTAGCTTCCCGCTGCATTCGGAGGGAGAGCACTCATTTGTCACCAGGCTGAAAGATCCAAACGACCCGGCTGCATAACCAACAATGTACTCTGCGGAAAATATTCGCACGCACAAAGCATTGCTCTGCCGAACATGGCATGCTCCATGGGGGGGGGGAATAAAGCAGCACAATCTGCTACAATCACCCATTTATCTTGTCCATGCTATCGCTCAATTTCTCACAACCACTGACATACCTTTTTGGGTCCTCCTGCATAACGGATTAATAAAGGCCCGTTGTGGGAATCGTCAGAGTGAGGGGGGGGGGCATCCCTCACAAAGGGATCAGTCATTCAGGCAGAAACAGACTTTAGCAAGAAGACACTCCACCTACCCCAGTGAAGAACCTGTTATTTACGAGATTGCTCCTGAACAGCCGCTTATTTTAGTATTCTTGTCAATCGCGCGAAAACAGCCCATTGTTCAGCACGCTTTTCTGAGACATGTAATCTAACGTGTGCCCTTTGCATCTCCAAATACGCAGAAAACACAAAATAAGCCGGGAAACGTTTATCAGATGTCGAACAGCAGAAACAATGGAGCCACAACTTAAGAGTCAGACAAACAGAAAACAAAGGGGTCATTGTTTAGAGTAGTGGAGTTACGTTAGCGTAAAATATCGAGAGTGGTTTTGTCTAAAGGCAGCTGCAGAGAGAACAGAATGCAAAAACAGCTCATTTGATTAGCAAAAGCAAGCAACAGAGACTGACGATTAATTATGTTGCATTTAAGCATTGCATTAAAAAGAGGCAGCTGCTTTTGGAAACAAAGCTCTTGCATACTTAAATATTTTCATCACAAGCGCTTGTTGAAGTGAAACGGCAACCTGCTTTCCTAAAATATTTTGATTGGGTAATTTGTTACATGGGCTGCTCACAAAAGCATACCCACCGCAAGAGCCCCCCTGCCACATCGCTTAGGAACAATGAAATTTCCGTCCCTCTGTCCAAATTAAAATGGCATCCTCGATTACAGTCAAACTGCCCCCATCTACAGTAATAGGCTTACTCTGGTCACAAACAGGATTTCAATTTGAAAGAGTTCCCAGGGGAATGTTATTAAATTCCAATATCGCGTTATAATACGGAGGCAGATTTAACTTTTTTCAAATCGCTATTTACGATCAACAAACTCAAAATTAATAGGATGATCATTTCTCCTTACATAAGCAGTATTCAACATTTAGGATACCGAATTCTGTTCTGTCAAAGACCCACTCTTTTTAACAATTTAACCCCCATTGACGGACTAGCCTTACACTAAAATTAAAATGTCAAGAAAGCCCATTTGTAAAATAATTTATGTATGTCAGACACTTTAGAAAAACAGTAGCATGTGCCAATTTATCAAATACATTTTAATCGACACCTTGGTTCGACATGACTAGGCTAAATTATCTCCACCATCCAGTCACGGCAAATTAATCATTGTTACGTTACTTGACGTAATTGCAAAGGAGTGTAATAGATCCAAAACTAACGATCACAGATCCGAATCATTCAAGTTAATAGAGGAACGCTCCTCTTGGTTTACCACAAAACATAGTACTTAAAACACGCATTTGTTACAGGTTTACTAGGAGGATTTTCTTGGTTGGCCGATAATATCTCGTCGTGAGCGATTCGTTGTGAATGCGAAAATGTTCAAACCGCAATGCCATACGGGGGAAGCAAACACTGGTTAAGAGTCAAAGCATATACATGGGGTTAAACATTAAATTGAGATATAAATCATAAACAAAAGAAAACAATTCCCAAGGATTATGGTGCCAAAGGCCTGATGTCAGAGTGTGAATTTGTTCCCCGATGGTAGATGTCACGAGCATCTTCAAGTATCGGTGACACGGAGCGGGTGAGATGGGGTGGCAGCAGCAACAGTGCGGCAATCAGCGAGGCGGGACTGTTTGCTTGTATCCTGCATCCACACACACCAGCACCCCTATTACAACCACCGAATGCCAATCATCTGCCACAACACAGATCCCAGGAGTCTAGAAACACGTGCATCTGGGGGTCGGACGGTCGCATATCATGGGTCCCACACCACTAATCCGGAATATGCCTTTAAAAACACACGATCAGGGGCTAAATTTAAAGTTTAACACATAAAGCAAGGGTGTCAGGGTGGTAGAGGAACCATAAACGGGCGCGATCTTAAGTGCAGAAGCTGGCAGAAACTTCCCTCTCATTGCTTCAATAAGCATCCCACCGATCGTTTAAACCCCCTGGTTCAATGGAGGGGGGTGACGGCGGCGTTTGCTGACCTGTTGCGTCCTTTCGGCCGGGTTTTTCATGACCGCCTGTCGGAAGCTGTTATCCACGTAGGACGCCATTCTTTCTGGTGGCAGGACGTGAAGAGCATGCAGCGCCACACACGCACACAAAACGGCTCCCACTTCTGGGGCTGCTTCAGTCCTTGCCCGTTACTGGCTTTTCCCCCGGCAAAACGCTCCGGCGACGCGGCGATCTGCGGATCTCCGTGCCCCAATGCCGGAGCCAGAGCCACGGAGCTTGGGTGCTTCGTGCCCGCAGCAGATCCCCGAGGAAAGCTCAAGGATCCACCTAGATCTGTTGCCAGAAGACGATCGGCCTCCTCGGTGTATCTCTGCTGTCCCCCCGATTACTTCAAGAGTTTAAATAAATTCAGCACATCCTCCCCCCTCGAGTCATCCACCGCGGCTAAAAAAAAACCCACTTAAGATCTATGCAGCCCGTCCGTCTTCTTCTGCATTCTGCTTTTGAAACAAGTCCAGGGCGCCGTTCAAAGCGCCTGAAACCCAATCGCTCCCAGTCCGTCCATTTGCCACGAGCCAAACGTCCAATATATCTCACCGCCACGCGCTGAATAATGCGTAATATATCCCGGAGACTGTTTGTCATTAAAAAAGACAAGGCAATCGCCAAGGTTCTCCGCTTCGTGCCACCATGGTGACTGACAGAGAAAAGCGTATGGGCGAGCCCATTGACAACAATATAATTCACGAAAGAATATCGAACAAGAAAAGAAATCTCTGTCGCCACCTACTTAAAGGATCCGGAAAGGCAGACGTGAACCCAGCCCGGGTCTCTGCTCCCTGCTGCCGCTCCGGACATACTCGGAATTACCGAAAATATGCCATATTTTGCATTTCGGAGGTTCATCCGAAGATAAGTTTCAATCGTCCAATTGTTTATATAATGCACGGTGGCGTGGAAAGTTATTGATAACTAATATCCGTTGTCCTCTGTTGTCTTCTGGCTTTCTTTATTTCGTTTCTTTCCTTTTTCCTGTTCTGTATCTCTCTCTAATGATGTTTTATGTATCACAAAACATCCATGTAAAGCGCTTTGGGACAACTCGGTTGTGAGCGCTATATAAAAATTAATTGAATTGAATGAGAAATACTTACTCAAACACAATTTAAGCAGAATCTTAGTTGACTTCTGTATTAGTCTTGGTGTAATAGTACTCAAGATCAAAATCCAGTTTACGGTGTATAGTGATCTGTACAATGTATAACATAATGCACAGGGCACGTGGCGGGGAAGACCCTGGATGGAACGCCAGTCCACTGGAGGGCACAAATACTTCCCGGATTAGATAATGGTTCTTCATACAGCCCATCACATGTAGTTTGAGAAATTATAGAATTCGAAAGTGAAATATCCCTGAGATGTGAATTTAATAATTTAATTCACTCTCCCAGTGTCAGAACTGTTGAAGTAAAAATGTTGATTTGGAATAAAATCCTTTGTTAGGTATATTTTTCTTTGTTTCAGAGGAATAACATGACTTGGAAAAAATATTTTTGCAAATAAACCGTACAGACTGTTGCTTATAACTGTGAAGATGAGGTTACACTTGCCAATGTTATTATTATTAGCAGTAGTAGTATCCACACTATGCATAGAAATGCAAGATGCTTGTATATCTGCAGAAAGTCAGAGAAGTTAATGTTTATGCAATGCTGAACTCAGACTTGCCCAAGCTGCCGCTTTGCTATGATTGCAACAGTCCAAACTGTGAAAATTGCTGCATCATCCAGGAAAGCAACTTTGGAGGAAGGGTCAGTTTACTGTAGTTATTTGTAATGTCATATCCGCCGTGGCATCAGGAAAGACTGCTTGCAATAGCACAGACAAATCTGACTCTAGAAATTGGTCTGTGGAAGAATTAACAAAAGGTAGGGCTGAGGGTGAATTTAATCAATAAGAAGCATGTAGCTCACTGATCTGAAGTTTGATTGGTTATTGCCCGACAGCATAACGCAAAAAGAAATTTATTAGAAATAGAATAGATAGAAATTTGAAAAAAGACAATGCTACATCTATATAGTCCCTTTCAAAATACTCAAAGTGCTTTACAGAACCAATGGGGAATCACTTCATCACCCCCACTGCGTGGCCCCCACCCGGGGGGGGTGTGATGGCAGCCATTCTGTGCCCGGACACTTACTACACAGTAGCTAAAGTGGTGATGGGGCAGGAGAGAATTTACCAGTTAGATATAGGGGATGATCAAGAACAGGCATTTTTAGCCAGAACACTGAAATATCAGCTATACTTTTGAAATGTATTTTAAAGACACCTACCGACCTTTTATGTTGCCAGAACATCGCATCTGAAGGACGGCACCCATCACTGCACTGAGATCCACACTGACCACAGGATGGGTTAACCTATTGGCTGCTCCCACACCAGAACCAGTCCAGTTTACCTTCAGGCGGATCACCTGGTCGGAGCTGCAGGTGGTATGGCTGCCAACAGGAACATTAAGCTAAAATACATGATTATGTATTCAGTGTCATAAAATGATGAGCCTAATATTTTCAGTCACTGTAAATTTACTGTGAATAAATCTGGCTGCGTCGCAGGTGTTAATAGCCTTGACACACTGTTTATATCTAGACAGTCGCACAGTTGAAAAGTGTGGCATCGGCTCACTCAAAATCATATTTCATCTGACGATACTGCAAAGCGTCTCCTTTATGACGACCTTGGCACGAGATGTCGGGCACGGCGGTACTAGATTCCTGTCCCATGCATTTATGAGATTAAGAATCCGAATGCAGGTGATGTCGTTATCCCACCATTTTTCATGAAGGGTTATAGAGTACAGGGTCACGATGAACTGGGGGGCCAGGAAACGGAGGGTACCTGGCAGGGGGCACATGGGGCGGGATGCCAGAGCATCACACTAAAGACACCAGGTCACCTATCGGCATGTTTTTGGATTCCATAAGGAAACCAAGGTACCCAGAGGAAATCTGCACTAAAACATGCGACACTCCACACACTGAAAAGGGGGTCAACCCTGAGGCCACAGCCCTACCCACTGAGACAACATGGTATTCAATTAAATTATTACCTCATATTTTTCTATCACACCATTACGTCAATATGGGTTTTATTGTCACAACCTTTTTCAGTACGCTGCACGAAATGACGTCAAATCCTGGTCCCCAGGAAGCGGTGCTACAAACATACACGAAGAGCATGGACAGACAGGAAAAGGTCAACAGCACTGAGAGAAAGTGTGAAAGGTAGACAATAAAGAGTGTGTGTGTGTGTGTGTATATATATATATATATATAAAAGATAATGCCGACTGATAACTGCATCAACGATGTGAAGGGGAATAAAATAACAATGCATTAGGGGACGGCAGAGATTGAGCGTGTCGAGGCCATAAATGCATGTCTTTAAAACGTCAGTATCAGTTCGGTGGTGATCAGATTAATAATAATCAGAAATGCAATTATCGTGAAAGAAATTTCTACGTGATTGAGTAAAACACGCAAAGGGAAACCGTAAGATAGTCTTTGCTTCTCGTCAGTGTTAAGGACGACTGATCTTTCCCTGACTACGATAATCATTAACCAGAGATTAGATGAGGCACTCAGGCATTAGAGGCACAGATTAACCCTTTACAGTCAAACTGCTTTTTTTTTTTTTTTACCCGCCAGTTAACCTTCATGCATTATTCCATGTCTGTAAACTGAATATCTGTCATAAATTATGAATGGCGGTTTTAAAAGTGCCTACAATATAATTAATGGATTATGATTATATTTAGGTAACATGAAATGCCAAATTTGCGCTACAGAGGTCATATTACCGCCGGTATACGACAGCTCCCAAAGATCCATTCAGCGGGACCCATAGATAAGTGGAAAACTCATGGCGTGGAAGTAACATCCTTGATCTACTGATCAAATTCTTCATGCAGAAGTAGAGGTGCATGAATTTGACAAAAGCATGCAGGAATCAGGAGAGGGGAATTACATGTGTGAGACACTAGGCAATGGAAGGTCCAAACCATGACATAATCGTGTCAATTAGAGCGAGTTCCATTATGTTTCTTACCAACAAATGTTTTTAGCCAACATCAATTCCTAAAAGACTGACAAAGATGCCAGCTGTTTGCTTGAATGCATGCATCCATCTGTCCATCCATTGCAGCATCTCAGGGAATCAGAGAGCACCTCAGATGGGATGTCAGTTCATCACAGGCCGCAAACACATTCATACACGTTTAGATTTAAATAACGTGCTCAATTCATACACACTGTCTTGATTCTGTATACAAGTCCAGTAAAAATGTACTGTTCCACAGGAAGACACTCAGCAGATAGTTCTGGTGTGACTATCAGGTATTTAAAAGCATCCACAGCCTCCTTGGTAGGTCTGTTGGTGAATTAGTTAAAACCTCGATCCATCCATTTTATCAACAGCACATCTTGTCTGTGTCATGGTGACCTATAACTGTGTACGTGTGTGCGCGTGCCTACACACACACTTAAGTCATGCTACATACTAATGTCATCACTACAAAAATTTACGCCATGTAATGTCTATGTATGGTCTGTTTCTCTACAGTGAAGTTATGAACTTGAGCTTAATCTATGGAAACGAACTTTCTTTGCATACATTTTAAATTTTCGACAAATCAAAAAATTACTTTGTGTTCATAATCAAATCATTTGAACAAAACATGCATAGTAGCATAAACCCAAATATATAATAGCTAATTATCAGCATTTTAATAAACAATAACCAATACTGAAGAAGAATTTCAATCACAAGCAACACCAGCTTGAATTAAGCCTCGTGAACTTAACATTTAAATTTCTCCATACGCACATTATGCAGATCTCGTGCTTATCGTAGTCCAAGTTATTTCTAAACCACGTACGTGCTAATACAGTGAGATCTATTCACATACACAGAGTATTAGAGTATTCTGGTTTGCTTTTTTCATGACGACGGGAAAGCAAGAAACCTTCAGAAAAGCTAACACTCAACAATCCAACGGTGACAAACTGAGGTAGCGTTTAGTGTAAAAACGTTAGAAACGCAATGCTTCATCTGCATTAGAATCATCGCTGGAATTAAAGCCAAATACGCGTGTAAAATGTATAACTACAGAAGCTTCCACGGCCACTAGTTTTCTCAACAGACATTTTTTTGCAATGACATCCGAGTGGAAATCCTGTCAGGTAGTAGGAAATCGTACAAAAGAAAAATCAGTCCGCATCTGCGACGTGAGTGTTAGAAAGTCAGAACCACGCACCAGGCCCGATTAAAAGACCTAAAGGGATAAGCAGCATCCAGTCACAGTGGATCGTGGTCGGGGCGGGGAGCCGCCGCGGGAGGTGTCGCTTCCCTAGTCGTGTGGACGCAGGAGCCAGAATCCAGTATATCAGCACCCCGGCCAGGCTCTCACTTTCCCCGTATCATGCAGGTGACAGGACATGCGGACAGTGATTGTAATCCTGTTGGCGCACGGCTGTACGTCCATTGCAATGCGGGTGAGGTCACGCCCGCTCGACTCGTGCGGAAGGCACTCTCAATGTGATCCACGTATTTCTAAGACTGTGCATCTAGTGAAAAATACATCACTGGAAATAGATTAAAAAAAAAATACATTTTTAAATAGCTCACCATTCAGTATGCTTTAAAATGAGCAGTAGGAAATTCAACCTACGGATTCTCGCTGGTCACAAAACTACCCCCTCGGAAAAAAAAAAAAACTTTAGATTTTTTAGTTAAATCGACACTCCCCGATTTAACAAAAACAACTCTGCAGAAATAGCCATACCTGAATGAGTAAGATTAGCATACTGAATTGTGACCGTTTCACCAAAAAAATGTTAATACATTAAAAATTAAGAACATTAAGAACACTGTACCAGACAATTACTGTGCCAACCTCATTCTGAATATTTATGTAAACGTTTACAGTATAATAAGAATAAGGCATTCCCTTAAATGTCCTGGTGTTTTTCGTCCCATTGTATAAAAAGTACTAAAAAAAAAAAAAAAACCCACAATAACAGGAGGAACATTTAAACAAGCAAAGATAACTTAGACATACTATCCAGCAGCAAGTCCGGAAGCGAGTATGAAGTTTTACTGCTTGAACAGGTCTGCCTGTCCCATGGAACACAACCGGATGCAAGGACCGAACCACGTACAAATCCAGGCTCTCTCATATCATAATCCAGTGCCGTACTGAGTGGAAAACTGTCCATATGCTTCAGTTTGGAAGGGGGGGGGATTCATTTACAGCAGTATCTGGGCGACGTGGGGGGAGTGTGTGCTGGCCACGGCCGCGAGCAGCGGGAGGTCACTGGACTCGATACTGTGGGGGAAAACACAGCAGCTCAAGGTAAATCCTCTATTTTTAAACAGTAAACACTATTATCTGCTTCATGCAAATTGACCCAGAGGATACAGCGTGTAGCAGTGACAACATGTGAAATCCTCTCCCAGTAAAGACCAGCCTACTGGGAACTCATGCATAATCTATTTCTCATTTGCACTGTGTCAATGGAGATTACCTACCCAAGTACCAGGCTAAGCTCCTTTACGTGCACCCGCTTCTGTCCTTTTAAGTACTCGGACAGCATCTTGCTCTTGAAGTAGACCTCTTGCAGTCGATCCTCAAGGTGCATGACACACTAGGGCGGGAGGGGGGGGCGACAAACAACGTCCACGGTCAACAGAGAGCATTAACTGTGCCAGAGGCTGTAACAGGGGCGGGGCCACAAGTTCACTGACTGCTGATTGGCCCCTAGAGTGTGCCTTCCCCATCATTCACAGATTCAAAACATATCATTGGCTAATTAGGCAGGCCCCGCTGTATGAGGTTGGGGGGGGGGGGGGGGGGGGGGGGGGGGGGGGGGGGGGGGGGGGGGGGGGGGGGGGGGGGGG